>JAAGAY010008456.1:0-28978 GCA_011801015.1 Ardeotis arabs
GGGGCAGCTCCCACTGCCCAGGCACTGGGCACAGCTTGTGCCCCGTCCCAGTGCCCAGCCGTCCCGCGGAACGGGTCCCAGCGCTGAGAATCGTGCTGCTCCAAGCAGCTCTCGCTGTGGGAGGTACCCGCGGGACAGTCAACGGACCGAGTGCACGGGGAGCGTGAGTCAGGCCTCGGGACGGGGGGACAAATCGCCAGCAATGTGATGGTTTTCCCTTTGGATCCTGATCTCTGAGCTTCTCGGCATTGCTCCGTCACACTTCAGTTTGCCTCCACAGCTGCAAGGGTTGCAGATTTGGGAGGAAAGAAGCAAACCAGGGATGGGAATGTCTGTAGGGGTGTGGGGTGTGTGTCCTGGCACCGTCCCGGCTCACATGCCTTGCAGAAGTAGGAGAGGTCACCTTAGAGGCAGGGTTATAGAATCAGGGAAGGGTTTGGGTGGAAAGGGACCTCAAAGCCCATCCAGTGCCACCCCCCTGCCCAGGGCAGGGACCCCTTCCACCACAGCAGGTCGCTCCCAGCCCCGTCCAGCCCAGCCTGGGACACTGCCAGGGACGGGGCACCCACAGCTTCTCCGGGCGCCCTTGGCAGGGCCTCACTGCCCGCACCGTGGAGAATTTCCTCCTTGTGTCCAATCTAAACCTGCCCTCTGCCAGTTTAAAGCCATTACCCCTGCCCTGTCACCACGTGCCCTTGTCAGAAGTCCCTCTCCAGCTTTCTCGTAGGGTCCCGTTAGGCACTGGGAGGCAGCAAGTTCATCCTGAAACCATCCCTGGAGAGATTTGTCTCAGGGGATCCTAAAAGCCTTCGAGCACGTGGCTGTGTGTGGAGCAGCCACAGCCTCACGCGCCCGCAGCCGTCCCAGCTCGGGGCGTCCCCGGGGACCAGGCCCAGCGTCGGGAGCAGCGCCAGCCTTGGGACGTTTGCCCCGAGGCCGGGGCTGGGGCTGGGCTGCAGCGGTGGCGGATGCCGGGGAAGCCGCGGTGAGGCCCGGGGGCAGGATGGCTTTTATCGCCTTTCCTGCCGGCCTTCAGCATCGCAGCCAGGGAGGCTGAGCGCCGCAAACGCCCTGGATCTTCTCCAGCTCCATCCTGCACAGACATCCCCTTTGGCACCTTCGCTCCCTGCGAGGAAGCTGGGGAGCAGCCGCCCCATTGGCACAGCCGGGAATTGCTCCGGCGTGGGATGAGGGCGTTGGCCGTCGGACCTGCCAGGGCTCGGAGTGTTTCGCGTGCTGGGGCGAGCTGGCACAAACCGCGCGGGAGGAAAACCTGCAGCCCTGCAAACCGCAGCCCTGCCCGCGCATCTCAGGCCATGCCGGGGGCAAGGGGCAAGAGGCAACCCCGTGGGACGATCCTCAGCCCTGGGAGCCCCCCACCCCGTGCTCTGTTTGCGACCGGCATCCCTGCCTGGGAACATCGTCAGGGCCGTGCTGCTCTACACCTTTTTATAGGACGAACGGAGCGGCCAGGGATCACCACCAGAAGCTCTGGGTTTTTTTAATTTGGAAAGCACCCGCTGCGGGCGATCGCCCCACTCCCTGCCGCTGCAGAGGTGACTCTGCCACCGCCAGTGTGGGAAGCAGAGATCCATCTCCAGCGGGACAAGGTTCCCTGATCTGCCCCAGGGTGCCTGGGCAAAGCTCGAAGGGATTTTTGACTCCTTCGAGCCCCCCGTTCCAGATGGATGGGGGGGAGCCAAGCTCCCCCCGGCAGCTGCGAGTGCGGGCGCCGATCTGAGGTGGCATTTCACGGGGTGCATCCCAGACTGGCGCGTGTGCCCTGCCTCCAGCCCCTGCCCCAGCGTCAGCCCATCGCGTCCGCTTTTCCTGCTTGGGGGAACGAAAATGGGTGGTTAAAACGCGAGCGTGACCCCAAGGCAGCAGTGCCGGAGCGGTTGTGGGGAGCAGAAAACTGGCTTGCGCAGGATTTTACACTCAGAAACTTGCTCCTCTCGGTGAAATGGGATATTGTGGGTGGATGTCTGTGTGGGCTACTGACTTTATGGGAAATACGCTGATCCTGCGCTGTCGGAGTGACCCTCAGCAAAGCTGCGAACGGGACAGGAGGGCTCAGCACCCCATCCACCCCCGCTCCGCAACACATTTAACGTGCGGGTTGGATAACGGGGCCGCAAAGCCACGGACGCCAAAACAGCTTTTCCTTTAAAACCCTCCCCTCACGGGGAAGCCATGAGATGCGTTTTCCGTTGGGCTGCCCGAGCGGCCGCATCGTCGCTCTTGGCAGCCCCGCCGCAGCCCGGCGCTCCGGGGTTTGTCGAGAGCTCAGGGAGCGCAGGACATCCTGCGAGCCCCAGGGCACGCTCCCCCTGCCCCAGCACTTCGGTGTGCTCCTGTCTCTGCTGCTGCGCCTGCGGGTCCCTGCGCCCACGGGTCCCTGCACCCTTGGGTCCCTGCACCCTTGGGTCCCTGCACCCTTGGGTCCCCGCTGTCTTGCTAAAGGGGGTTTCCAAGGTTGGATTTTAAGGATGTTTTTGCTCCAAGAGCGAAGCACGGGACTGCCAGGGGGCCGCCGGCGTCCCCTCAGGAGCCCCATCCTCAAGCGTGGCTGGCTGTCTGTCTGTCCGTGCGTCAGCCCTGGCTGCTGGTCATGGGGCACTCTGCGGGTGCGTGTGCTTCCCAGGCGGTTTTGGGCAGAGGGGCTCGGGCAGGCTTCGTGCCAGCGGCGGCCCCGCGGCCGCTCTGGTTTCTGTGGTCGGCACGTTGAAGCGCACCCGTCAGCGCTGCCCTGGCTGCCGCTCGCCACGAGTTCCAGTTCTCTCAACAAATACAACGGGTAAATCTATTAATTTTACCGCTCTAATTGACGTATTGCTGTAATTACCTTTTATAACAAGGCAATTAAACCCTATTAGAGATTATTAGCTAATTAAAACTGCTCTATACACACATACCACCTCCCCTTACGAGCACAGATTGTTGGTGGGGGGAACGGGGAGCCGTCGCGGGCAGGGCCCTGCGGGTCAGCGCGACGCGTGGCGTGACGGGTTGGGATGCTGCGCCGGGAGATTCGGAGCCCATCCCTCCCTCTGCCACCGCGTCGCTCTTTGTCCTTGGGCACGTCGCTCGCTGCCAGGGCTGTAAGGGAGGGGGACGGCTGCGTACGCCGATTTTCGGCTGTCTGGATCGGATGGGAAAAACCTTGGAGGCTGGGATCGTCTCCTCCTGGTGAGAGGGTGGTGGGGATGGAGGGTTAACGGTGCTGTGCCTTGCTGGCCAGAAGAGAGGGCTGGAAAGGGAAAATCCCCACTTGGAGATGGGGTGTGGCTGCTTTGGAGAGGAAATAGTTGGAGCAACAGCCGTGTGCTGGGGCCGGGAGCGAGGGGAGCGCAGTGGCTGGGGAGCATGTTTGGAAGGTGTCCGGGGGACCAGGGTGGCTCCATCCTTGGTTGCTCTGCGCCTGCAAAAAGTGGGTGACAAAAGCTGTGTGGGGCCTGGGAAGTGACCCCAGTGTCCTTAGGAAGAGCCAAAAAGAGCTGGAAAGCCATCTGAGAAGGCTTCCCACCTGGGGCACTGCCCGGCCCCGTGGCACGTCCCCTTCCCGCGTCCCTCCGTGCTGGAGCAGCCGCGTGGTGCGGGGTCCCAGAGCTGCAGCTCCTCTCCGCCCCGCAGAGCGGCCGTGCTCCATCGCTGCCCATGCGTGCACGTGTAAGTGTGCACAGCAGCATTTGCAGGCGCCCAGTGTTTCCAGGCTTTTTTGCAGCCCAGAGAGCTCTGGAGGCTGAAAGGGGTTTGGAATTCCGGGGATGTGACTGCGCTCTGCCTTCGGAGTCACGCTGTGGAAGATGCAGCCCGTGCAAAGAGCTTCCCCCAAGCCACACAGCCCCCTCCATCCATCCGTCGCCACTCCAGCTCCCTCAGCCCTCATGGAAGCTGCTGGAATTCGCGTTTGAGGGCTGAAGCGTCGCGCCGTGCCCTGGCGTGCGCCGTGCCCTGGCGTTCGCCGCGGAGGGGAGGCGAGGAGCAGAGCCTGTCCTCCCAGCTCGCCCGCGGTGCAGCCCCGCTCGTCTGGTTTCAATTAAACCCCTCCTGCCCGGCACAAGTGGCAAGCTCCTCTTCGCCGTCGTGAGTCACCCGCGCCCAGTGACCAGCTCACGGCTGTGCCGGTGACGGGCTCCTCTGCCTCCACGCACACGTGCCGGGTCGGGACCCCCCTGCCCTGCTGTGAAGCGGCGCTGAGGGCATCGCCCCCACAACCTTGCTGGCGGCCGGTGGAGGGGACGGGGCCGTCTGCACCCAGGAGAAAGGGGGTTTGCAGGGGTGCAGGGTGGGGAGCATCACCGTCCCGTCCCGGAGGGGCTCCGCACGGAGCGGGTTGTGCAAAGGAGCTGGAGCCTGACCCTCCCGGGGGCTCTTTGCTCCCAGCCAGGCACGGGAGCGAGCGCAGGGACCGTGCGCGGCAGGAGCAGTGCGGGAGGTGCCGGGGGCTGCCGGAGCGCGGACGGGCCGCGCCGGTGACCCTTAGCTCTGGTTTTCAGCTCTTGCCCAAGCTGGTCCCCTCCTCCTGTGCCCGTTCCCGCGTTAAGGCAAGGTTCAGCCCCGCTGCCTTGTCCCAGGGGCCGCTCAGGACCCCGGGAGCATCGCCTGCTCGGGGGGCACCCGCCGCCGAGGGGCACAAAGCGCTTTCCCTCCCGCCTTGGGGTGACTTTTTAAAGGAAAACAAAGCGGCGCGGGGGAAGGCGGCTGTTTGTGTCCCACAGTGCCTCGCGGCTTGGCAGCCGCCGCGCAGCCCTGAGCCAGACCCCGCCTTCGCCAGCGAGCCGCACCGCACGCGTGTCCCGGGGGGCCGGGGGTCCCCAGCCTGGCCCACCACAATGCCGAGGCCACCGGCACCGGCCCTGCCCGTGTCCCCTGCCTGCGTTGCTCGGCCCCGGGGTCCTGCGTGCTCTCCCCTCCCTCGGGGACGCGACACACGTGGGGGTCCTCAGGGCTGCAGTGTCCCCCCCAGTGACGGGGAGGTCAAAAGGCTGCCCGGGGCAGGCGAGGCGGCAGGAGGAGGGCGGAAAAGGGGAATTCAGCTGGGAATGCAAAAGAGAAGGGCTGAGCGAAGGAGCAGGGTAAACGCGAGTGGACACCCACGGGCAGGGAGACAGCACTGGGTGGGTCTGTCACCCCCCACACACAGCACCCGAGGGTGCCTCTGGGTGCAGAGCGGGACCCCCAGCGAGCAGGGATGGGGCAGGGGGTGCAGCGAGGCCGGGGGAGCTGAGCACCCCAAATACCCCCCGAACCGCTCCCCACTGCAGGGCTGGGAGGGCTGTGCCCAGTGCCCCCCCCAGCTCTGCCGCTGTGCTGGGGCGGCTTCTTGGCATTGGCCGCGGCTTTTTGAAAGTCGGACCCCGGATTTTCGCTGCCGTCCCTCTCCCCACCCCGCTACCGTTGGCCGGCGGCGGTGACTCATCGGCGCTGGGAGAGCAGCGGGGATTAATCATTCATGGAGCGCGCATGCACACACGCGTGTGTGTGTGTGTGTTTGCGTGTGTTGCTCCGGTTGCCGTGTGAGTCACTCCCAGCCTGCCCCACTGCGCTCAATTAGCTGGGGAGCAAATTGGGCTGGATGGCAGCGTGGGCAGGGCGGGCTGTGCTGGCTGTGGATCGGGACGGGGCGCCTTGGCCGTGCCCTCGGCCACGATCCTGCCGGCCCCAGACCCCTCCGCCGCAGGGGACGGCTGGGGTGGGTCATGCTGCGGGGTGGGCGCCGCTGCCCAGGCTCACGCCGGCGTCCCCAGCGTGGGGTGCAGCCCCGTTCCGGCGTTCCTCGCTGCAGAGCCCCGTTTCGCAGGTGGGAGCTGGCGAAGGAGGAAGCTGGACCCCCGTGCCCCCCACTGTGGCTCAGCCCCTTGTTTCTGGGGTGCAAAGGGGCTGCTCCCCGAGATCTGGAAGTCACAAGCTGTTAGGTCTCGTCAGCGCTTTGAGGAAGGCAGGGCAGCTGGGAGGACTGGGAGTCACCCGTGCTGGGAACTGGACATACTGGAAGACTGGGAATGGCTGAGCACTGGGAGGTGGGAGAGGGGGAAGCAGCTGGGGCAGGGAACTGGGGCAGGGGAAATGGGAATCAGCTGGTGCTCAGAATTGGGGAATTACAAACTGAGCACAGCTGGCATGGGAAAGGAGAGAGGATAAAAGTGGGCACAGCCAATACTGGGAGAGCTGGGAAATGGGGACAGCTAGTGCTGGGGAAGCTGGGGGGTTGTCCCCAGGGTTCTGGGGTACCCTAGACAATGGTGTTTCAGGTGACCTGGGACCCTGTATTTGGGGTGCTCCAGGGTCCTCTGCAGCTGGGGGCTCCTGCATTTGGGCTGTGCCAGGACCCCCAGCCCCCTGGGGTCAGCTGCTGGGATGCCACCTGCCCTGTTCCTGGGCAGTGATGTCCTGGGGGTCCCTGGCTGCACCCTGCTGCCGCAGCCCCCCCTCAGGGTGTGTTTGCCCTCACCAAGCCCCCTCAGCCCAAAGCTAGCCTCACTGGGGGGGCTGCACTAGAAAAGGGGGGCAGGGGGTGTTCGGGAGGGGGTCACCCGGGGCTGCATGCCCCAGAGCCGCCCTCCCAAGGCCCTTTCCCAGGGATGCTTTTCCAGCCTTTCCCAAGCAAGGGCCTCGACTGATGCAAGGGGGTTGTCTCCACCCAGGTTTCGGGTAACTCCACCCTCCTCCTCCTCGCAGCTCCTCCCCCAACTGGGATATAAGCAAGTCACTCAGAGAAGCAGGAGCAGCCGGACAGCTGGGTGGGTGGCGTGGGACGCCGAGCCGTGACCTGCGCCGTGTCCTTCGCCTCGACGCCGGACTCCATGGCGACGCCTTCGCAGAAGAGGAGCACCCGCAGCGGGGCTTCGGGGACCCCCTTGTCCCCCACCCGCATCACCCGCTTGCAGGAGAAGGAGGACCTGCAGGAGCTCAATGACCGCCTGGCTGTCTACATCGACAAGGTGCGCTCGCTGGAGCTGGAGAACGCTGGCCTGCGGCTCCGCATCACCGAGTCGGAGGAGGTGGTGAGCCGCGAGGTGTCGGGCATCAAGGCTGCCTACGAGTCGGAGCTGGCGGATGCCCGCAAGACCTTGGATTCGGTGGCCAAGGAGAGGGCTCGGCTGCAGCTGGAGCTCAGCAAAGTCCGGGAGGAGCACAAGGAGCTGAAAGCTCGGTGAGTGCCCCAGGGTGAGCCGGGGGGGACCGCGGCGGGACTGTCACTGTCGTCACGCTTGGCAAGGAGCCGGGAGGGAGGAAGGAGAGACTCGGAGGAGGCAGGGAGAGGGGAAACCCGTGACCCGGCTGGGACAGGAGCGTCTGTGGCGGGGACCGAGAGGAGGGAAGCTCTCCCGGCATTCCTGCTCTCCCTCCAAGCGCCATCTTTGGCTGGGGTGCCCTTGGAGGGGGGATGTGGGAGCAGAGCTGCGACAGCTCGGGACTGGGGCTGAGCGGCTGTGCCCCGGGCTCCCGGGGAGGGTCTGCGCCACGCGGGGTGCGAGCGTTGCGCTGGCGGCCCCTCGGCATTCGTCATGCCGGAGCTATTCCTAAATGCGCCCCGGCGCAGCGCGGGAAGCGGTGCCAGCCAGCTGGCTCTGTCCTGCCCACAGATCTCGCCTGCTCGTCCTATTTTCCTCTGCTGTCTTTGGCACCCGTTAAAGAACCTGCTCGGGTTTGGCTGGCCTTAACCCTCCCTGTGCCACGCTGCTTCTGCTCTGCGGGGTGCCCCGCTTTGGGGCGAGCGGTGCTGGGGTGACGCCTGCGTCCCTTTCCCATCGGCTCTGGGCGATGGCTCTGGCTCTGCTCTGAGGCTCCGATGCCCCCAGCCCCTCTCCTGTCGGGTTTATATCTTTCCCTCCCTGACATCAGAAATGCCCACCGCGTTGCCACCTCCCCGCTGCTGGCGGGTGCCTCTGCCCTCCGCTCCTTGGGGCGCTGGCAGGTGCCCAGTGCGGGTCTCCTGAGGACGCGGGTCCCTGCACCGGGCTCCCTGGCCGGGGTCATGTTGCCGGGCTTCCCCGGGGCTCTGCCATCCCGCGCAGCGCTGGGACCGCAGCCCTGCATGCTCGGCTCCGCGGGAGGAGCGAGCGGGGTCCCTTCCCGTCATCAGCGTTGGCTCGGGGCAGGATCCGCATCGGGCAGCGGTGGGACGACCCCCTCTTCCTCCATTTGATCTTTTCCCTCTTATTTGGGACACCTCGTTTTGTGTCTGTACCAAATGCAGCTAAAATTAACTTCCTCAGAAGATGCCATAAATATTCTACCTACTGGGAAGGGGAGCGAACGCGCAGCCTGTTACAGCTGTCTCTGAAAGCCATGCGCTGTTTTATATTTAGCTTTCTATTTCCCCTGCGCTGCTGCGGCTCCGTCCCAAGATAAGGCGGCTTCGCTCATCCCGCTCGCTGCGAGGAGGATCCCGAGGAGCTGGGCGCAGGCAAGGCGAGGAGCCGAGCTGTCGGAAGGCTTTTGCTGCCTTGTGCAAACCCAGCGCTATCTTGGCCGTCATCTTTCCAGGGCTGGAAAAAATGCCCGGCCCGCAGCCGTCACTGGCGGAGGCTGCGTGCTCGGCTGGGAGCTGGCTGCGCTGCAGAGCACTCCCTGCAGAAAAAAAAAATGTCAGATAATGCGTTGAGCTTTCTCCTGCGACGGGCTGCGCTCCTGGAGCTTCCTGTGCTTGCTCCCTAATGCTGACAGGGCCCCCCCGAAAAAGCGCTTTGACTCGAGGGGGTTCCCAAAGAGCCGCTCTCGGGTTGGAGGCGGTTTTCGGTGCGGGCTCTGAAGGAGAGGGGTGTTTCCATGGGTTCAGTCGTCTCTGAGTCAGGGTTTGTGAGATGGAGGAGCGGCTGTGCCGGGGATGCCGGGGCTATTCCCACCTCTGGCGTGGCGATGGTGCTGGGGCCGCTTTCCATCCCCCAAAACCCTCGCAAAGGGGCTGCAGCTCGTCTCGTGTCACCAGGACCCTCCCGGTGTGGCGGGGTTGCGCAGAGAGGGGCACAAACCAGCTGCCGCACCACGGCGTTGCTCTTGGGGCTCAGTTTGGCCGGGGTGCCCTGAATCTTTTGAGAATGGAGAGGCTGTGAGCCCGACCCTGCGGATGGAACCCGCATGCGGAGGACCTGCGGTGCCGCCCTCGTGGCGGTGCGAGCTGTGCTCTGCTCTCCGCCGCCTGACCGGTCCCGCCAGCTCCGCCTGCCCGCCCTGAGCCCCGGGTCAGCGCGGTGACCCTCGGCGCGGTGACCGTTGGCTTGGCTAATAAATAACCGGCAGCCCTCCGCTCTCCCTGGCGGGAAGCGCCGGGTATCTCTTGCGGGGCAGGCGGCTCCGGGGCTGCGTTATCAGCACCCACAGCGTCGCCGCGGCCCGGGTTGTCTGGCCTGCACAGAAGGGGCGTCGAGGCATGGCGCGTTTGGCTGCGGGCATGGCGCTGGGCCCGCCCTGCGAGGAGAGGAGCTGGGTGCTCTGCCCGGGGTGGGGGAGAGGCGCTGGCTGGAGGGGGACAGGGCGCCCAAATGGGACACCAGCCTCCCCAGCTGCCGACATGCTGCTGCGAAAGCTGCGTGGGTGGCGGAGCACTTGGGCTGCGATGCGCAGGCAGCTGCCCACCCTGTGCCTCCCACCACCCCGCTGTTCCCAGCCGGCCGCTCTTCCCTGCTCTCGACGCCGATTCAGGAGAAATTTCCCAAAGCACCCACCCCGGCTCCATGCACTGGGGACCCCTATGCCATCCCTGGCGCTGGCCGTGCCCTGGGACGGGGACCCCCTCAGGGCACCGCTGCCCAGCCCCCTGCCACGCGTGTCCCCAGCCCCTGGCCTCCCCTGTGCCCCCTCCCCAGCCCGGTGTGGCCGCCAGCTGCACCGAAGCTGCGTTTGAGGCGAAGGAGAGGGTGCAGTGAGGGTGGCTGGTGACTCAGGGGTGCTGGTGTCGTCCCCTCCCAGCCCGAAATGCCTGTGTCGCAGGTGTCCCTGATCGCGGTCCCCAGAGAGGCGCAGGCAGGCGGTTTCGGAGGGCACGGGCTCCAGCACGGCAGCGGGCTGCTGTGGAGAGATGCTCTGCACCCTGGTCCTGCCCATTGCCCCCTCTCATGACTCACGGGTTGGGAACGGAGGCCACAGCCCTTCCCTTGCTCCACCAAGGCTCCACCTCATCCCAGATCCGCGAGCAGAGGCGTTTGTCAGTGCAAGCCCCAGTTCAGGTACCCCTACACCCTTGGGTGCCTCCATCCCCGAAAGAGGAGCCCCGGGGAGGTTTTGGTGCCCCGCTCCCGTGGGCAAGGGGTGGCTGTGCCGTGGCCGGTGCCCTCCTCCGAAACAGGAACCAGCCCCTCGTTAGCAGTGCGGCCGATGAGCGATGGCTTCCTGAATTGCAGTCCCTAACCCGATTAAGCCGGTGCCTTGGCAGCGCCTCTTCCTCCCCAGCCCAGATCTCATCCCTGGCCCTAATAAGGGGGGAAAAAAAAAAATTAAAGAATCTCCTGTTTTCCAAAGGTGGTTGTTGGGGGGAGCTCGTCCCAGGGCAGAGTGAAGGAGGCGGCAGTGAGAGTGCCGGGAGGGCTGGGGTGAGCCCCACCGCCCTCACCCATCCCGGGTGGATTTTGCCCCGTGCTGGGTTCGGCACGGAAGGAGCAGGCATCAGTGATCCGTTTACTGGCGGGGAAAAAAAAAAGGAAAGGAAAAAAAAAAATCCTTCCTGCCGCAGGGCCGGGCGCTGCCTCCGTGCTGCCCTCAGCAGCGATGTGCTCATGCTGGAACATTTTGCGTGGGGGGAAACCTCAGCCTCCTGGCTGTTCCCCCCCGCTCCGTCTCGCGGAACCCCTGCCAGGGCGGGACGGTTTGGCTCGGGGGGGCTCTGCCCTTTCGCAGCAAACAAAGAACGGTTTGTGGAGCTGGGGGATGCTTGGGGGAGCGGTGACGCTGAGCCAGGGCTGGTCCGGGACCCCCGTGCCCCTCGGGGACCCCTGTGAACACGCCATCAGGTTTATTTTCCCTGTGTCGCAGTTCAGCGACACGGGACGATGTCGGGCGGAGGAAAAGGCTCCGGCGCTTTCGTTCTGTGGCTCTGCCTTCATCGCTGCCTGCGCTCACTGGCGTTTTCCAGACATCGCCGATACCCCGTCCCGCTGCGGCGCTGGGCCGTCCCCTCGCCCTGTGTTCCCGGGGATGAGGGGAATGAGAGGAGATCCTGCTGCCTTAAGCAGTTTTATTTTTATTTTTTGGCAAATTCAGGACCTTAACCTCAGAGCTGGGCGATGAAAGAGGAGCAATCGCTAACAGGGAGACGGGGCTGGTTTTGGGGAGGGAATGTGTCTGTCCCCGGTGCGGCGCGCAGCGCGTCTCAGCCTGCCCCAGCTGTGCCTGCTGCCACGAGCGTTCTCCAGCCCCGCGTGCGTCACTCCGGTTGTCTGGATCCCATTAAACTTCGGAGCTCGGCAGAAGGGAGAGCCGTTCCCAGCGCGCGGCAGAGGCGTGCGAAGCGGGTGGTGCGGCCAGGGTGGGGCACACCGAGCTGCCGCCAGCTCCTGATTTTGCTGAATTTGTGCCCTTTGGGAGCAGCCGTTTCCTTCCTTGCTGCTGGCACCAGCGTTACGAGGAAGCCACTGGAGCTCTCCCCCCGGTCCCGGCCAAGATGAAGGCTGGCATGGAGAATTCCCTGGGGAGCGTTGGCCCGGTGGGTTCGGGATGGGCTGTCCCAGCGTAGAGCTGGGAGTCCTCTCCTGCTCTCTTTGCGAGGCCATTTGCTGAGCCTCTTCCTCTGTGGCCAGCTCGGCACATTCCTAAAAAACCGAGTCCGATGCAGTGCGAAACCCATATCTGTCTGCAGGCGCTGTCCATCACCCACAGCCCCTCACCGGGGCATCAGGGCTGGGTGCCCACCTGCCCCCACTCCCTTCCCGTCCCCGCCGAGGGCTGAATGGCCCCAGTGTGAAGCTGAACAACTGTGAGGGGCTGGCACCGGCCCCCCGCCCCGCGCGGACCGGCGGCAGCTGCGGCCCCGTGCAGCGGTGCAGAGACCGCGGGCTGCAGCCCGGCTCTGGGCCGTCCCGGAGAAGCCCCGTTTCAGTGCGCGACGGGCGTCGCGGCGTTTGTGAACGCCGCGGTGCGATGTGGGGCTGCGGGTATGGAGGAGAGCCCCACGGGTGGAAGTTGGTGAATGAAGTGTGGTGAACCGAGCCCGCAGAGACGCCACAAAACCAAAGCGGAGTTGGGACACCCCTGTTCCCGAGCAGCGCTGAGTCAGCGTCGCCTGCTGTCGGTTGTAAACCCATTTCCTCTCCGTGCCGAAGGAGAAGGTGGCTGTGCGCGGGGCTGTCCTCCACGCCGTAGCAGCCGCCATGCCTTATCGCTGCCTGCCCGTGTGCGGAGCCGGGCGGTGCGACCGCGACGGGGCAAAGTTCCCGGGGAGCGCCCGCGGGGAATGCCTGCCACCCGTACTTTACCCTGCCGAGTTACGGGCTTGCACTGCTGCGGGCGTTGGCGCCGCGTCCCTGCAAAGGGGTGACGGAGCCAGGGTTGGGGCGCAACCGCCGCCTCTGCTGAGGTGTTTGCATTCTTGCGTCGGGGCTGCGAGTGCTCAGAAGCACCTCTGGAGGAGACGGCTCCTGATAGCGGGGGTTTCTCAACCCCCTGGACAAAAGCCACCGCCAGCCGCTCGCGCTGGCTCCCGGTGGAACGCACGCCGCCTGCCATCCGGCTGAGCCAGGCTCGGGGTCTCCCTGCCGCGGCGCTTGGCGGGGCTGCGCTCCGTGGTGCCGATCTGGGGGTTTGTTTGGCGGCGATTTGGGGAACGCGCTTTCCCCGTTACAGCCCCAGCTCTGAGTCACGTCAGCCCAAAAAACGAAGTCCAGGCTCCTGACATGGGTGTGGGCTCCGAGGGGTGGGAGCCCGGAGCAGACTCGGCCCTGGTGCTCGCGGGCTCCCGGCTGTTTTCCAGTGCCAGGGAGGCCGGTTGCCCCGTTGTAGCTCCCGATCCCACCGGGAAGAGCCCCTTGTCCCCCTCTCCTTGTGATGCAGCGGTTGAGCAGAGCTCTGGGCTCGCCGGGGGCTTTGGGGACGGCTCTGGGTCCAGCCCTGGCCGCGTTTGTGGAGCCTTTGCAGGAGCGATGGCGAGAAAACCTCCGTGCCACGCCCCATGGTTATTTTTTTTGACGCCTGTGCCCCTCCATGGGGACCAGGAGGGGGGCTACAGCGGGGCAGGAGAAGGAGGAGGGGAGACGGGCGCTGGGGCAGGAGCGTGGAGATGAGTCAGGCTCAGCAGCACGTCTTTGGGCCAGAGCAGGGTGCGGCTGCCACGGGGCCGTGCTTCGCCCCATTTTCGGGAGTCACGCTCGCCTGCCCCTTCCTTCCTGGCGTGACAGGTGCTCACAGATAACCCGCTCCTGGCAGCATCTGTGGGGCATAGGCTGCGTCCCCGCGGGGCACCGTGCTGCGCTTGCTCCCGGCCATCTCCCTGCGGGCGCGGGGAGAAATGAGGGAGAGATTTGGAAAACCGAGCCTTCGTGCCCTGGGCTCTAGTGGGGAAGCGGAGCTGGGGAGAGGGCATTTGCTCCTTGGCGTTTGCAGGCTGCGTACGGCGGAGTGCTCCAAACACTGGCGCTCCTCTTCGCCGCCGCTCGTCCCTGCGTTTTCCCAATGGCGTCGCGTTCGGGCCCATCCCGGCAGCCGCCCTGGCAGGGTCTGCGCAGCCGGCGGTGACTCACGCCGGCGACTGGAGCGGCCCAACGAGGCGACTCCAGCGCAGCCCGTGCCGGCCTCGCCGCCGCCGCCGCACGCAAACAGACCTTGTGGCAGGGTAAACACCTCGCCTGCCTTTATCTGCACTCCCGGAGCGGGAACAGTAAACCCTTCTGTTCCCAGGAAGAGGGATGGCAGCTGGGTCCAACAATCCCTCACTTTGTTTCTTAAGCAAATTTTGCCAGCCGGGAGCTTTGCGTACCCGGATTTGTGGAAAACGGGTTGAGCAGAAGGTAGACCCTGAGCTTTCTCCCCGTTTTCCCTCTCCTGGGGCCTCTCTGCCTTGTCCCGTCTTTTCCAGGGACCCCATGCCCAGATCGGTGCGATGCACCAGGCACGGGCGCCGCTTTCTCCCCGTGGCGTGGCCGGAACAGCGACGCTCCCGTGAGCAGAGCAACCTCCCCGTGGCTTTCCCTCACCCTGCGTTGGGGCTGCAGAAGCTTTGCCTTCAGAGACGCTGCCGAACCCCATGTGCGCGCAGAGGGAAAGGAGGCGACCGCCGCATTTGCGTGGTAGCGATGCGGTTCCTTGCTCCTGGGGCTGGGATTTGCATCCCCGTGTCGCCGGCTGCCAGGTCCCGGCGAAACATGAGCTTGCGGCTGCTTTTCCTCCCCTGCCCCAACGCGTCCCGGTCCCAAAGACGCGATTGATGCGAGTGACTCAGCTCGCTGTTTTTATCTGCGGCCTCCTCACGCCGTGTCGGATCCCCCATGGAAGCACTGGGGATCCGCGTTTCGTCTTCGTCCTTTCAGGCGATGTTTTGTAGGCTTTGTGTTTCTCATTCATCAAGAGAAGGATGCGTTAAAGGAAATCAGACGTGCTGGGATTTCTGTGGAGGAAAAAAAAAAAAAATTACATACAAAACTTTCCTGTTAAGTTTGAACCCAGTTACTGCAAAACCTGGAATTTGCTGTGTCGGAGGAAAGTAGTCAAGACTGAGCAAAATCCCTTAAATTTTGTTCAGTCCGAAATGTCATTGCTGTGTGAACGTTCGTCCGTTGTGTGAGATACGGAACTGCTCCTGTCACCGCCGTGGGTGTTCACAGCGTTGAGCCGAACACTTTGGATTTCCCTGTTCTCTCCTCCTCCCAGAGGCAGAAGCGTGCCCAGTGCAGGCGTACGCTTTAAGCAGGCTTTGATGTTGCATGTGCACGACAAATGGTCAGTAAATTTGGGACTGGAAAAACGAGCCTGCTCTGCTGAACCCTTCTCCTCAGCAGATGGAAAGCGAGCAGCACGGGAGGTGTTGGATTCTGTGTCTAAAAAAAATGTTCTTTCCAGCACAGTTCTGGTCTTTTTTCAGAGAGTTCCTTTTTCCCGATGAAGGACGTTCTTGCTGTAATCCCTGTTTAAGACCAGGCCATCCAGTGTCTTTTCGATAACCTGACTGGGAATTCCGCGGGAAGCCGGCGAAAGGCAGGCTGCCGTGTCCGCAATGGGTTTGGGTCGTGCCAAGCGGGGAACGATCGGTGTTTAACCGTGGCTTTCCGAGCAGTTGAGATGTTCAGATTTTTAAAGCTTTTGGTGTTTGGTTTTTTTTTTTCCGATGGAAAAATGCCATTTTCATAAGCCGTCCCTCTGGAAACCCCAGGCTCAGCCGATCCTCTCGGGACTGGCGTAGACAAAAACGTTGGCCAGGTTTTTCCTGCACGCTGTGCGGACAAATTGCTGAGCTCAGCCCTAGCAGCTCCGGGGACAAACCTGGGGCTGGACCAGTTTGGCTACGTCAAGTTTCAACTGGTGGCACTTTGCTTTGTAATCCCAGCCTGGGGGCCTGGCTCTCTGCTTGCTCCCGGTGACCCAGGATTTTGGGGGCGAAGGGAATCCCGAGGGAGATTCCGCCCTGGTTTTGCTCGCTCGGCCGTGAGCGGTGCTGGGGTCTGCGCGCTCCTGGCGCCGAAGGCTTCCCGCGCCCGATGCTCGCTTGCTCATTCCCAGCTCTTTGCATCCGTCTCCAGCGGCTTCCCGCACCCTGGAGAAGTTAAAGGTGGCGGTGAAAGGGGGTCTCACCGGCAGCGAGGCACCGGCAGACCCGGCGGGACGTTGTTCTGCCTGCTCCGCGCTGGGACGCGGGTTTATGGAGGTCTGCCCAACGCACAAAGCGCAGCGTGGGCAGCAGAAAGCCGAGCCCCATCCATTCCCCCATCGACTCGCACGTGGGAGCCAGCAAAACCCCCTTTTCCAGCTCCAAAACCCCTGCGGTGGTACCACTCACCCTTCCAGCCCACGGAGCCCTCCCGTTGCTAGGGGGGGCTCAGCCCAAACAGCGGTGTCGCTTGGTGACGAGGGATTTCCATTTCCAGCCGCCGGCACAGGCTGGGGTGAGTCACCAGCGCTGGCGTGACAGCCCGGGCCAGCGAGCAGGGGACACCGGGGCTCCCCCGCCAGCTCGGGGTGCGTGGGGCTTTTCTGTGCTCTATTTATTCTCCAAAATCGTGCCGCCAGCTTTGAAGCAGAGAGGAGGGCGGGGAAGCCCGTCGGTCCACGCCGCGGTGCCGCACATCGATGTGTCGCGGTGCGGATGAAGCCTGATCGCTTCTCCCCCATCGCGAGAGGCGAGGAGACGGCGCGTGGGCGTGGGGCGTTTGCTCCGGCATATCCAGCAGAAGGGGAAAAGCTCCTTCAGGGCTCCCTGGGGAGTTTTGGGCTGATTCCTGGAGGTGTCAGCAGGTCCATCCCGGCGATGGTGTTTGTGGGGGGACAGGAATGACATGAGATTTTGGGAACCCCAGACTGAAGGGTCCATTTGCATCCCTGAGCTGCTCTTTCCTGGTTCCCAACGAAGCCGCAGTTTTGGTTGTTTTTTAGGATGCAGGGAAAGGCCAGATCCCAGTTCCAGGAGGGGGAAGCCCAACTCTTAGGAGATGCGAACAAACCCTCCTCGCTCCGTTGGGGCCGCGTGGAGCTGAGCGCACCCCTCGGCCCCCGGGGACGAGCGTGCCGGGAGCGTGCGACACAAGCGATCCCAGCCCTGGCACCAGGAAGGGGCCTTGGCACCGCTGCGGAGCGGGGGCTGTTTCCGCGCGTCCTTGAGCGCAGCCGGCACTGGCATCCCCTGGCTCCGTTTGGCCGGGGTTTGGTGCCGGGCAGGATGCTGGCTCCGTGCAGATGTTCTCCTCGCTATACGTCGCGCTGGCTATTTACAGCTCCCCTGCTAGGAGACCGCCTGATGTTTATCCTGGTGATTTGGCAAAGGCACAGCGGCACGGATGAGTCAGGAGCTGGGAGAAGCTGCTTTGCCACATTCCCATTGCCCCACCACAGAGGTTTTCCCGAGACCGCCTTTCCTCGTGCTGTCCCTGCTGCTTGCCCTGTGGGGCCCTGGTCCCCGGGATCGGGGAGTGATCCCTGGGATGGAGGAGCAATCCCTGGGATCAGAGGAGCCATCCCTGGGATAGAGGGAGCGATCTCTGGGATACTGGAATCATCCCCGGGATGGGGGGAGCGATCCCTGGGATAGGGGGAGCGATCCGTGGGATGAGGGGAGCGACCCCCGGGGCCGATCCCTGGTGCTGGTGGCAGCGCGGTGCAAAGCAGCCCCCCCGAGGTGGGGCCGAGCGGGTTTTTTGGGTTCTCCCAGCAACCGGCTCCGTCACAAACCTGTGGCGGGCAGTGCCTCCCTCACCGCCATTTCCCAAGCTGTGAACACGTCACGGAGCCACTTCTGGGGCGGTGATTCCCCAGTCTCGTGGCAGGGTTGCGGGGCCCTGGCTCCCTGGCAGCGAGGGGAGGGAAAAAACCCCCACCATCCCTGGGGGATTGCAGACGCGTGGAAAGATTTACGGATGGGACACGAGCCCACGAGCTTGCCTGGCTTGGCACCCCGTCCGGGCTGGGGCGGCTGTGATTTGGCGGCAGGGAAGGAGGGGAAACGCCTGTTTCTCCGTGGGCTCCATCCCACCCCGTTGGCCCCTTTCCAGCGTGCGCTGGCGCTGCCCGAGCGCCACCGCGGTGAATGGCAGCCGCTCCGCCCGCGCGATCGGCCCCGTGCTTCGGAAAGGGCGGCTGGCAATCCGTGGTGGGGTGAAACGAAAGGGTGCTTCCTAAAATGCATGGAGCAGGGTTTTGGCTTTCTCGGAGAGGACTGGCGCCTCTCCACCGGCCCGACGGGGCGCGTGCCCAAAGCCGCTCGCCTCCCGTGTGCTCTGAGGGCTCTGGCCTGCCTTGGCTATTCCGGAGGGAGAGGCTCAGAGCTGCCGGGTTCCTGGGCTGGGGT
Organism: Ardeotis arabs; assembly: GCA_011801015.1. Lineage (NCBI taxonomy): Eukaryota > Metazoa > Chordata > Aves > Otidiformes > Otididae > Ardeotis > Ardeotis arabs. Next base: position 17,924 of record JAAGAY010008456.1, read on the forward strand.
TTTGGGGAGCGATGGCGGGTGCTGGGCGCTGCCCTGCGGGTTTGTCACGGAGCCGTGGGCAGGGACCCTCCGCGCCGAGGGGCTTTGGCTTGGGTGCTTTCGGGAGCCGTGGCGGCAGCTTCGCAGGCTCGGTTTCTGTGTCTGTGCCGAGTGCAGTCAAAGCAGTTCCAACTTTCCATTAACATTTGGATTTTCTGGCAACTCAGCTGCAATTTTCTTTTTTTTTTTTTTTTCCTCTCCTTCCTGCTTTTAAAAGCTAAAAATAAAACGACTTGAGGCCCCTTTTCCCTCCATCTTTTCTCCTGAGACATTTGTTTCTTGAGGATTTGGTGTCTCTGTTGCATTTTCTCCCCTTGGCTTCGATAAATGCCAGTTTTTACACCTGGCTCTCTGGGCCCAGGGGATCAAATCCTGCGGGATGCTGAGCCCGTATCCCCTGGGCTGGGTGGATCTCTCCTTCCCTTTTGGCAGGCAGAAGGTTTGGGTTCTTTCAGGCTTCCGCAGGCAGGATGGGAGAGCAGCGAGACCCAAGGAGGAGGAGGAAGGTCCCCATTCATCCCTTCGCTGAGGGAAGTGGGAGCGACGCAGCTGCCATGAACATTTTTATTTTTAGCCCAGTGCCAGCTGGAGCCCGGGAGGCTGCGGGGGAAATAAAACGCAGGACCCAAGGAGAGGCAAAGGGAAAACCCAAACCCCGGCTGGGCTGGAGTGGGGCTTGCGGTGGGCACGGGGTCCCGTGCTGGAATCGCGGCTGCCGCAGTCGGGCTCAGGCTGTGTGTGAAGGGATGTGGGGAGAGATGCTCGGGTTCCAGAGAGCCGTGTCATGCAGACCCCAGGACTCGCCGCAGGAAAGGACAGGGCAGGACTCGTCTCACCCCTCTCCTTCCTCCAAAACAGCTCCCGAACTCGGCCCTGCTGCCGCTGCCCGGCCGGTGAGCTCCGAGCTCCCGTCTCTGCTCCTCCCCGGGGGGACCCTGAGTGGAGCGCAGGCGGCTTTTAAGGAAAATGGGTTTGTCCTTGAGTCCTCCGGGATCCACCAGCCTTTCCGGGCATCGGTGCGTTTTGCCCTGAGCCCTGGATCCCTTTGGGCCCTGGAGAGGGCGGATCCATCTCTCGTGTCTCCCACACAAGCGTAAGCCTCAAGCCTCAGCCTTTTCCCCTCCGTTTCACTCGGAAACGGTGCCGGTGTCACCTGAAGTGTTGGAGGCTCCAGGACACTCCTGGTGCTGCGCGTGCCGCACACCCCGTCCTAAAGAGCCGTGATCCCCGCTGTACCCGAGCCTCTGCCGCCGGCGCGGCGAGCGAAGAGCTACGGAAGCAAAATGCCGAGGGCGAGCTCTTCCCAGGGTTAACTCGCTCAGGGCCGGGGGAATTAAACTCTGCCGTGCTGCTGGCGTGGCCACGCTGGCTTCAAGGGCGAGCCGCTGCCAAGAGGGAAAGCTCGGCCTCAAGCGTTGCTCGCAGTGAGCCGAGGCGGCTCCGGATCCGCTCCCAGATGGCGTTTTTGTCCTGTGAGTCACTGGCATGGAAGGAGCGGGCTGCACGGAGGGACCCACCGGAGTGGCGCTGCTCCGCATACAGCAGGGCCTCCGAAAGCAGAAAGAAATGAAGGAAAAGCTGCTGTTGGCCAAGCAAGGAGCTTCCCACAGACATGCGAGTCTGGGAACGCCGATCCCTGCCTGTCCTGGGGTCCCATTCCCAGTGGGCAGGCGGAGAGGAGCCCAACCACCTCCTCGGCGTCTTCCCTGTCCTGCCTGGGTCAGGTCCGGCAGCTGGAGCAGGCAGAGCACCGTTGGTGCCGCGAGCCCCTCCTTGGTATTTTTTTTTTTTTTTTTTTTTTTTTTTTTTTAACCCATGATCTAATGGCGCGGGCGCGTGCTCACCGCCCCAGGAATGCGCACCACACGCCGGCGTGCAGCCAGCTCTTGCCCACGGTCGAGGGGGCACCGCAGCCGGCGCCGCTCCCCGCACTCATCCTGCCTTCGCCAGGCCTGCGCGCGGTTTTGGAGGAGGTGGGGTGACAGCCTCTGTCACCAGCCGATGGCGCGAGCCACCCCGGTGCTGACGGCTACACGGTGCCGCAGAAAGAGCACCCAGCCTTTCCTTTTTGTAGGGCCTACCCAAACAGTGCCAGGTTGCGTTTGGCAGTTCGTGCCGTCCGGGCCGTGAGTGTGAGCGTTGCACTTGGGCGTTGCAGTCCTGAGACACCCGCTCACCCAGTTTTGTCCCAGCCCTTTCTGCCCCCCCGTATCCAAGCCGGTGCTGGACGCGCCGGGTAGCCGGGACCGGTGCCGTTGGCGGGGGGTCCAACCCTGCACCTCGTTTGGGGGCAATCACAGGGGTGCGGACGTGGTGCTCTGCGTGCTTGGGGTGCGGGTGCAGGGTGCAATGCCTGGTTTCTCCCGCCGTGCCGCTCACCCGTGCTGCCCGCTGCCTTGCAGGAACGCCAAGAAGGAGGGGGACCTGCTGACCGCGCAGGCACGCCTCAAGGACGTGGAGGCTTTGCTCAACTCCAAGGAGGCTGCGCTCTCCACAGCCCTGGGCGAGAAGAGGAATCTGGAGTCCGAAGTGCGGGACCTGAGGGCGCAGGTGGCCAAGGTGAGCGGTGGCAGCCCTGTCCCCAACTGCCCCAGGGACCCCTCCATCCCCCGCCCACCTGGAGGCTGCCGTGGGGCAGAGACACGGCTGGGTGGGAGGTCCCCGGGGTGCTGTGCCCGGACAGTCCCCAGGAGCCGGCTGCCACCGTCCTTCTCGATTCCCTGCAGCTGGAAAGCGCCCTGAGCGAAGCCAAGAAGCAGCTGCAGGATGAGATGCTGCGCCGCGTCGATGCCGAGAACCGGCTGCAGACACTGAAGGAGGAGCTGGAATTCCAGAAGAACATTTACAGTGAGGTGAGCCGCGACGTGCCGCCGCGATGCGCCACTGGGATGCGCGGGGCTTGCTCGGTGTAACGCCTCCCCGTGTGCTGCGTCCCCGTCCCCACGCCGATCCACCCCGAGGTGACACCGTGTCCCCCCGACCCATCCCCAGGAGCTGCGGGAGACCAAGCGCCGCCACGAGACCCGGCTGGTGGAGATCGACAACGGGCGGCAGCGGGAGTTCGAGAGCAAGCTCTCGGAAGCACTGCAGGAGCTGCGGAGCCAGCACGAAGCCCAGATCAGGCTTTACAAGGAGGAACTGGAGAAGACCTACGGGGCAAAGGTGAGCAGTGCCCACGCGCCGCCGTCCCCTTCCCACCCTGCCCTGCCCGGTGCCGGTGGGCAGAGGGGGCTGGGGGCGCGAACCCACCCGCCTTCTCCTCCAGCTGGAGAACGCCAAGCAGTCGGCGGAGAGGAACAGCAACATGGTGGGCGCTGCCCACGAGGAGCTGCAGCAAACCCGCATCCGCATCGACAACCTCTCCTCGGAAGTCAGCCAGCTGCAGAAGCAGGTGAGTCGGGACCAAGGGCTTCCTCCGGATGTCCGCTCCTCGGGGGACGGTCCCCTCCTGGGCATGGCCCCAGGTGGAGCAGCCGCCCTCACCTTCCCTCCCCGCACAGCTGGCTGCCAAAGAGGCGAAGCTGCACGACTTGGAGGATATTCTGGCCAGGGAACGCGAGACCAACCGGCGCCTGCTCTCCGACAAAGAGCGGGAGATGGCCGAGATGCGGGCACGCATGCAGCAGCAGCTGGATGAGTACCAGGAGCTGCTGGACATCAAGTTGGCTCTGGACATGGAGATCAACGCCTACCGCAAGCTGCTGGAGGGCGAGGAGGAGCGGTGAGCGTGGGGCGCTGCACCCGACGGGCTCCGCGTGTCCCGGCCCTCGTGTCCTCACTGACTCCATCTCGCTTTCTCCTCCCGGCCAGGCTGAGGCTGTCCCCCAGCCCTTCCTCCCACAAAGGTGGGTCCCGAAGCCACTTGTCCACCCCGGGCTCCTCCAAGAAGAGGAAGCTGGAGGACAGCGAGAGCCGGACCAGCTTCTCCCACCACGCCCGGACAAGCGGCCGCGTCGGCGTGGAGGAGGTGGACTTGGAGGGCAGATTTGTCCGTCTCAGGAACAAGTCCAACGAGGTGCGTTTGCCTTTGGGGAGGGTCCCTGGGTGTGCAGTGCAGTCCCGCTTCACCCCACGGTCAGGAGGTGAACTGGGACAGACTGGGGAGGAACCGGGGGATCTCAGGGCTGCTGCTCTCTCTCTCTCGCAGGACCAGGCGATGGGGAACTGGCAGATCAAGCGGCAGAACGGGGACGATCCCCCCATCACCTACCGCTTCCCCCCGAAGTTCACCCTGAAGGCTGGCCAGGTGGTGACGGTGAGTCGCTGCCCGGTGCAGGATCCGGCCGGATCCCAAACCCAGCTGGAGCGGTTGAAGCCAGGGCGTGGGCTCCTTGGCGCGTGGCTTTTTTTTGGGGGGGAGAGGGGACACATACCCGTGTCCCTCTCTGCAGACCTGAGACGTAGCTTTGCTCTGTGTTTGCTCCCTAGATCTGGGCCTCGGGGGCTGGGGCCACCCACAGCCCCCCCAGCAACATGGTGTGGAAAGCCCAGAGCAGCTGGGGCTCCGGCGACAGCCTGCGCACCGCCCTGATCAACTCCAACGGGGAGGTGAGAGCCCGGCGGCAGCTCGGCCTCGGGGCGCGGGGGGGCAGCAGACACCGAGCCCCCTCTACTCCTTCCCTGTCCCCCGCAGGAGGTGGCCATGCGGAAGCTGGTCCGCACCGTGATCATCAACGACGAAGACGAGGACGAGGATGACGATGAAGTTAACATCCACCACCGCCATCACCACGTGAGTGCCGCACTGGGGGTCTGTCACAGGGACGCTGGGGGAGCTCGGGTCCGTCCCGGTCGGGGCGGGAGGTGGCTCAGCATTGCGCAGGATCGGACCTCATGGGAGAAGGCAGTTGGGAGGCTGCTGTGGAAACCACCACGCGGGAGAAGCCAGCAGACCTCTGGCACCTGGAGAAGACTGCTGCATGCTGAAAACGCTCGAGAGACCCTGCTGGAAGTCATCTCCAAGCCTGAGCAACCTTGACCTGCTGCGAGAAGGGCTGGAGGAGCCGGAGGGAGGCTGAGCGGGTACCGCGCATCGCTCGGAGGTGGAGGACAGGATGGTGGGAAGTTGATGGACGACACTTCTCCGCGGCAGCTGCTCCATCCTCTGCACTTCGTAAGGGTGCTGGAACAAATCCAGAGGTTACTTCGTCCTTCCTCCCCGCCCATCGCTCCCCTCACGGAGCTGAAATGTGCACCGCGAAGAGCAGCGGGCAGAGAGCAGGCAGCGGGCCAGGAGCAGAGCTGCAGCCGCTTCTCCCTGTGTCCAAAAAACCATCCCTGGCTGCAGCCCAGGAGCCCCCGCCAGCCCGTCCCGCAGGGAGAGAGACTCCTTGCACACAAGCTGCCTGCAGGAATCGCGCATGGAGAGATGCCGTCACCGCCACGCTGTCTCTCGGAAAAACCTGCCAGCGGCCACTCCTCAGGGCTCCGTGTGACGGGAGCGGGACAGGGCGCCCGCCACCCGCCTTGCGTTGAACTCTCTGGATCTGAAGCACCGTGCCCAGATGGATACGGATTATCCCTGGGCGGAGGAGCCAAGCTCCTGCGGGCCAGTGCTGCGCGGTCGCCTGGGGACTGAATCCTTGCCAGGAGCCAATTTCCCGTTGGAAAGCAGTCGGTTTGCGCTCTCCCGGGCAGCGAGGAGGAGGATGCTCTAGACAAGCGCGAGGCGCGCGGTTAAGATGTCTGCTGTGCGCTGAGAGCCCGGGGCGCGAGGACAAGGCAGCCGGGACGGCTCACCCATCTGCTGTGTGCCAGCCCCAGTAATTTGGGGTTATAAATATAATAATTTATTCTTTTTGAATAAATGGAGAGGACGGGGCGCTCAGGGCAGAAGGTGCTCGGGCGGGCACTCACGGCCGTTTTCTCTGTTCCCACCCCATGTCTAGGGTAGCTGCGGCGGCCCTGGGGACCCCGGCGAATACAACCTCCGCTCGCGCACGGTGGTCTGCGGCACCTGCGGTCAGCCGGCCGAGAAGTCGGGCGGCCAGAACGCCGGGATCAACACCGTGTCCTCGGGCTCGTCCACTTCCAGCGTGACCGTCACCCGCAGCTACCGCAGCGTCGGCGACTCCGGCAGCATCGGCCTTGGGGACAGCCTGGTGACCAGGACCTACCTCCTGGGCAGCTCCAGCCCTCGTAAGCAGGTTCGTGCCACATCCAGACCCCGGGTCAGGCCGTCCCTGTGCCGCCGGGGTCTCCAGCTGTCACCCTTCCCCACCAAGGCAGCGCTGCGGGGTCCCGTCCCCTCCTTCCTCCCCTCCTCTCTGCTTTCCTCTCGCCCCGGCCACTTTGGGTTGCAGAAGCCCCTCGGTAAGGGGAGCGCAGAGGCTGAGAGGGGTTGGAAAAGGGTGTGACCGTAGCGTCCCCCACCCCGTCCCACGCTGAGCCCCCTCAGCCGCCCCAGAGCATCCCTCATCCTCTGCGGCTCCTGTTCCACCGCTGCCGAGCGCTATCCGTGCTGGTGACGTCAATATTTCAGCACTTTCATGTTAACACCCTCAATGGCAATGTTATTGCCGCTAATTCTCAAATTCCTGACTTCTGTGCCACAAATATATTTGTTATCCCCCAGGGGCCGGGGCGGACGAAAGCCAGGGGCACGCGGGGTGTGGGCACCGGGGGCATCCAGAGGGTCCCGCTTGGCCGTTGCCGCCTCCGCAGCCGGAGCGGGTGGAATAACACCGGGCTCTTTGTCATTTTCCTCTTTTTCTTTCTTCCCCAGGCTCAGGCTGTGCAAAACTGCAGCATCATGTAACTCTGCGGCACCATTCCTGTGTTTCCTGGCCGTCTTGAGCTAGTTTTTTCCCAAAGCAAAATAATTTTTTTTTCCTTTAAAAAATGATATAAAACACCAAGGTTGAGTTTTTTGTTTTCTACAGCAGGAATTTTATATATATATATATATAAAAAGTGCTAAAAGATGCTTTGATTTTTTTTGTAAAGAAAAAATCTATTTCTATAAAAAAAAACCAAACAAAAAAAAGCTTTTCAGCTTCAAAATTTTTTTAAAACTTCAGCCAAAGACACCGAGAAATTATGTTTACCGAACAGCCATGCAGAGATTGTAGTTAATAGCTCTTTAGAGTGTATCTTTTTTGCCAAAGCTTTTTTATAGGACTGGGAGAAGCAAAGCCATCCCCGTCAGAGCGGCGCGCTCCCGTGCGCGTCACGCCGCGGCCGGAGCGGATCCGCAGAGGTGCTGGGGCAGAGGCCGAGCTGAGAGCACATCCCGTGCCGTGGAGGTTTGCTGTCTCGAGCAGAGCACGGTGCCTTTGCAACCTTTTTTTTTTTTTTTTTTTTTTTTTTTTTGGATCTGGACCCAAAATTCCCTGTTCTTTTTTTTTTTAATTTTTTTATTTCGCTGCAGTGCTGGTGCGAGGGGCTCCTGGCAGCTTGCGGGCGATGCCCCACGTCTCTCCATGGCCACACGGGCGTCACCCGCCTTCCCAGCCCCTCGCCCGCGCCCGCTCTGGTCGCTCCACGTACTGTACCGCCCGGCCGCGGCGCCTCTCACCCTTTGGGTTTTCTTTTTTATTTAAGCAGCCGAGTTGTGCCTTAGACGAGGCGGGGGCTGCTCCAGAGCAGGGCTGGGCACCCCGCGGGACCCTGCACGTCATCGAGGGTGGATGGAGTAGGGGGAAGTGAAAACCACCGGAGCTGCGTCCCAGGACCAGACGGATTTGGCGGATGGGGTGATGGAGCTCGCTCCTGCAGGCCCGCATCCAGCGGCACTCCTGTGGCCCCCCTGTCTCTGGGGGCTGCTGCGTCCAGCGGGGTTCGTCCCAGTTTTTCTGGGCTGTTGGGCTCTTCGCCGGTGGCGGGAGCTCAGGGGGCCGTTTCAGGGCAGGATGAGGCCGGGACAGGGCTGGATCGCCAGGAGGGCGCTGAGGACGGCTTTTTGTGTGAGCGCGGGGGATTTTGGGGTCCGGCACGGGCAGCTCCCCTCTCTGCAAGAGTCCACCCAGCCATCAATGGAGATTTTGGCTTTTTGCCTCAATCAGGGTACGCCGGCAGCACCCCCTGCCTCGAGTGCAGCCCGGGGGTCCCCAGCACGAGCCCCCCAACTCCGGCGGGATCTGGTGAGACCGCGATTGTATCTGTGCTTGCCAAGCTTGTGTAGAACTGCCTGTATTTCCTTCCAGCATCAATACAGCCCCCCCTGCCACCCCGCCTGCTGTCGTTTGTGCTGTCCTGGGGCGGGGGCAATGGGAGGAGGGGGTTTCGCTGCACCCCAGCCCGGCGCGTGCCTCAGCACCCTCCCAGGGATGAGGGGAAGCAGGGTGGTCCCGCGCACCGGGGGGGTACCCGGCGTGGGATGCTGAGAAGCAGGGTGCGGGGCCAGGAGAGCCCCCCCCCCCTGGAGCCGGCACTGATGCAGAGAAGGGGCCGGCAGGGAGACGGTGGAGTTTGGGGAGGGGGCTCAGACCTGGGATTTTGGGGGGTGGGTGTCCCCCCGCGTGGGGTGGGGTGGGGTGGGCGGGGGGCAGAACCGCAGCGAGCCCCTGAGTGCGGGTTTGCTCCCACCGTGGGGGTGGCCCTGCCGCCCCACCGAGGGGACCCCCACACGCGGTGTGTCCCCCCCCGGGGCTGTGCCAGGCACGGGGGCGAGGCGGGAGGCGATGCCCGGGAGCCGCAAAGCCGCGGCGTAATCGGCTTTACCGGGCACGGCGCCGGGGGGCCGCGATGTGAGGGACCCGGGGCGCAGGCACAGCCAGGTAGGTGCGCGGGGTGCCCACCCTGGGGGCACCCCCTCCCCGGGGCGCGGGTGCCTGGATCCCCCCTCTCGCACGGGGTCGCGTCGCCCCGGACCGGGGTGCAAGCGGGGCTCACGGGGGCGGGGGGTGCGAGGGGTCCCCGGGCCACCCCGGCCACCTCTCAGCTTTGGGCTTGCAGGGACCCGGGACGGGGGGTCTCGGAGGTGGGGGCTGGCAGGGGACACGCTGGCTCCGGTGCCCCCCGTCTCCCTGCCACCGCCGGCACAGGTCCCCGCGCGGGGGGAGCTGCGACCCCCAGCCCCGCCGCGGGTCCCCTCTGTGCCACCTCTGGCCCCGCGTGGCCGGGCCCCAAAAGTCACGAGTTTGTGCCCAAAACAGCGGGTCACTGAAGGGCGAGGGGAAGCCGAGCGCGCTGCCGGGACCTCGTGCTCCCGCCCCGGCGCTGCGGGGAGGAACTCGGTCGGGAGGCGCGGGGAAATGTCACGGGCCCTCCCCACGGACCCCGCGCGTCCCGGCACGGCGCGGGCTGGGTCCCGCTGGGCACGGGCTGAGCTGGCGGCGCCGCTCCGCGCCCCTTCGCCGGCCTCGGTGTCCCACGGCCCGCGTCACCCGTGGGGTCCCTGCGTGGCCCCACGGGGACCTTGCACGGGGGTCCCCGTGGCAGAGCCCCAGGCGAAGCGGGGAGCCGGGGCTGGGTTCCTCCCGCTCCTCTCGCAGCCCCGTGGGGGGGACGCTGGGGGCCGTGACCCAGCCCTGCTCACCGGTGCACCGAGTGGCAGGGTCTCTGCAGAGGGACCTTGGGGTGCAGGAGGGGAGCTCTGGGGTTTGGGCACGGCAAGCAAACACAGCGGGGCATGCACTGGGGGCCATCGGGCTTTTGAGGGGTAAAAAAAAAAAAAAAAAAAGAATCCAGCACAAGGCAGCCTTGGAACAATGGGGTGCAGCTGGGACTGACCTGCTGCCCGGCACCCACCGGGGTTCACTGGGCTGAGTGGGTGCTGGGGGCCCCACGAGCCCCACACTGGCCCCCTCCAGGCCCCTGCGTGCCCGGTGGGATTAAGGTCAGGCCGCCCCACTAATCCCCGGGGGGGTTAAGAGGTGAGCGTGTGCGCGCTGTCACCCTCCAAGGCTGCACCCCAAGGCGCTGCAGTTGCAGGGCACCCTGGGGGGGACCAGGCAGGGCTGGGGGGCTGCAGCTCAACCCTTGGGGTGGGGGGGGACAGGGCAGCGCTGCCTCCCCGCAGCAGGCTCCGGCTAAGCCCCCGGTGCCGCCGGGCACGAGGCACAAGCTCCTTAGGGCTCGCGGGCAAAGGCTCCCGAATTCCCGAGCCCCGTGGGAACCAGGGCGGCAGAAAGTGGGGCGCAGCCAGGGGGGCACTCGGGTCCAGTCCCCAGCCCTGGGCAGGATGGGTACCCCAGCATGGGGTGGAAAGGGACCCCCCCGGACGGGCCCATTCACGGCTTGCTGCTTTTGGGGGGGTGTTGATGCCGGCACCCCAGCTCGTGCAAAGCAGCAGCGCTGGCGCTCGTGCACAGCCGTGCGACGGCAGGCCGGGGGCGAAGCCACTCGCCTGGGGGAGGGCGGTTGCGGAGGGAGGAAGCGGCGATGGCGAGGGATCCTGTTTCGGGGCTCAGGGCACCCCACTCCCACACGAGCGAGAAGGGGAAGGAGGGCAGGGTCTGGAGGAGAAGTGGGATCTGCTGGCTCCAGCTGGGCCGGGCTTCCCCGCACGGGGAGTTTCGAGGAGAGAAGTCCCGCCGACCAAACTGGGTGCTGTGGGTGCTGTGGGTGCTGTGGCAGTGCGGGGGTGCACGCGGCTCGCTCGGGACCGGGTCCTGGCAGCTGCTGAAGGTGCCAGGGATGGGGCCCGAACCCCCTCCTGGGACTCCCCCAAAGCCTGGCAGCACGGGCAGGCAGAGCGGGGACGGCTCCTCCGGGGTGGGGTAGCAGTGACGGGGGGGTGGGCAGGGATGTAGGGGGTGCAGGGATGGAGATGGGGATATGGGGGTGCAGGGATGGAGATGCAGGGATTTGGTGCAAATTTGGGGATGCAGGGATGCTGTGTGTACACGGGGGTGCAGGGATGGGGTTGCAGGGATGCAGCACAGCTATGGGGGTGCAGGGATGGAGGTGCAGGGACACAGTGCAAATGGTGGGGGGGCAGAGATGGGGTGAGGGGACACCTGTAGTTATGGGGGCACAGGAACGCGTCAAGAGAGGTGTGGGTGGGATTCGCGTGGTGCTGTCTGTGCCTGCGCGTCTGGCAACATCCGTGGGGGCGTGGGGGGGGGGGGGGCG
>JAAGAY010008457.1:0-11331 GCA_011801015.1 Ardeotis arabs
GGGGCCTCTGCCCCCGCTCAGCTTCTTCACATCTTGTCTTCTCCTTTTTTTTCTTGTTTTCTCCTTCTTAAATACGTTATCGCAGAGGCGTTATCACGGGACATTCTGCTACCAATCGGCTCGGCCTTGGCCAGCAGCAGGTCCGCCCTAGGCCCGGCTGAGTCCACTGAACAAAGGGGAGCAACTTCTAGCAGTTTCCTACAGAAGTTTCCACCTTAGGCCCCCCCTCACTAAACAAAACCACAACACCCCCATTTTTAAAAAAGGAAAAAAGGAAGACCCAGGGAACTACAGGCCAGTTAGTCTCACCTCTGTGCCTGAAAATATCATGGAGCAGATCCTCCTGGAAACTATGCTAAGGCACATGGAAAACAGCAGGATGATTGGTGACAGCCAACACAGCTTCACTAAGGGCAAATCGTGCCTGACAAATCTGGCCTTCTACAGTGGTGCTACAGCATTAGTGAATAAGGGAAGAGCAATTGATGTCGTCTACCTGGATGTGTGCAAAGCATTTGATACTGTCCCACACAACATCCTTGTCTCTAAACTCAAGAAACAAGGATTTGATGGATGGACCACTTGATGGGTAAGAAATTGGCTGGATGGTGACAACCAAAGAGTTATGATCAAGAACTTAATATCTAAGTGGAGACCAGTGACGAGTGGTGTCCCTCAGGGGTCTGTATTGGCACCAGTATTATTTAACATCTTCATCGGCAATATGGACAGTGGGATTGAGTGCATCCTCAGCAAGTTTGTGGATGACACTAAGCTGAGCGGTGGGGGAGGGAAGGATGCCATCCAGAGGGACCCTGACAGACTGGAGAGGTGGGCCTGTGAGAACCCAATGAAGTTCAATAAGGCCAAGTGCAAGGTCCTGCACGTGGGTTGGGGCAATCCCAAACATGAACACTGCAATAAGTGCTACAATAAGTGGATTAAAAGCAGCCCTGCAGGGAAGGGCTTGAAGGTACTGGTGGATGAGAAGCTGGATGTAAGCCAGCAATCTGCATTTCCAGCCCAGAAGTCAATCGCATCCTGACCTGCATCAAAAGAAGTGGGGTCAGCAGGTTGAGTGAGGTGATTCTTCTGCTCTAGTCCACTCTGGTGAGACACCATCTGGAGTGGTGCAGTAATTCACTTATATCAGTAAGAATTTAAACATAAACAAAAAAGTAATTTTTCATTAGAATGCATCATTCATCCTCGGCAGTGACTGAGATAGTACGGGATCACAAAATCTAAAACTCTGCAGAACAGATGTGCCTAAGCAGGTGAAATTAAAACTGTAATTTCTTATTTTTTATTTCTTGACCTTACAACATCTCTGCAACCACCTTTTAACACAGTGTGAATGTGGAAATATGCTCCTGTGTGCCCTTGTATTATAGCTATATCTCTGTCAATATTAGTAATGAAAGCTTTCATACCCAAACTTCATTACTGAATATTGGTTATTGTAGGAAGTAATTAGAGGCACATTCCAAAGGATGAATTTGTTCTGTTTAATACTGTCTTGGTTTTGTTTAGTGGGAGGGGCTACGGTGGCAGCTTCTGCAAGAAGCTGCTAGAAGTTGTTCCCCTTTGTCCAGTGGACTCGGTCGGGTGTAGGGTGGATCCGCTGCTGGCCAGGGCTGAGCCAATGTTCCCTGATAACACCTCTGCGATACCATATTTAAGAAGGGGAAAAATTCAGGGAGAAGAAGTGAAGAAGCTGAAGCAAGGGGCAGAGAGGGGGAGGCACGAGCCTTGTGGCCTCCTGCTGGGCGGCCATCTGGGCCCAAGTCGGCCCAGCCCGGCTGCAAGAAATGGAGAGGAGATGTGAAGAGAACCTGAGAGGTGTCTCCCTGAGCCAATTGTGAAGTATTTCTTGTGAGAGGAACTGCTAAGGATGCCAAGGTCAGTGAAGAAGAATGGGGAGGAATAAAGTTGCTCCTGACAAGATTCCCCTGCAGCCCGAGGTGCAGCCCATGGTGAAGCAGGCTGTCCCCCTTCAGCCCATGGAGGCCCACGGAAGAGCAGAGATCCACCTGCAGCCCATGGAAGACCCTATGCTGGGGCAGGAGGATGCCTGAAGGCGGCTGTGGCCCATGGAGGGCCCGCGCTGGGGCAGCTGGTTCCTGAGGGACTGCACCCCTGTGCTGGAGCAGTTCATGAAGGACTGTAGCCCTTGGGAGGGCTCCCATGCTGGAGAAGGGAGGAATGTGAGGAGTTCTTCCCTCGAGGAGGAAGGAGTGACAGAGAGCAACATGTGATGGGGCATGGGGAAGGAATGGGGGTTGCAATCAGGAAGGAGGTAGATAATTGAAGTGAAGTTAAGCCTGGGAAGAGGGAGGGGTGGAGGGAAGTTATCTTTTTCTCTTTCTCATTATCCTGCTTTGCTTTTAATAATAAACAATTAGTTTTCCCCAAGTCGAGTCTGTTTTGCCTGTAACAGTAACTTCAGTGATCTCTCCCTTTATCTTAAACCTCGAGCCTTTTTCTTATATTATCTCTCCCTATTCCCTCAAAGGGTGGGGAGAGTGAGTGAGAGACTGAGTAGCTTAGTGTTGAGTGCGGCTAAACAACAACAAGTGCAAAGCATTTCAGCTTCTCTAAACATTGTTATAGTTCTGTTTTCCTGTTTTGTGGGAAAGCACAATATCACACAATCTCTGTAAAGAGCTCTCAGTTTGCAACTACACACTTATATTATGATTACAGAATTGCAATTTCTCTTTATCCTATCCTTCCTTTGTCTGCCATTCCTTATCTCTTTCATAAACAAGAAAACATACATCTAAACTTGTTGCAAGTTTAAAAGCACTCCAACTGCAGTATTTGGCTTTAGCTCATACACCCTATTTCCCAATTTTAAAGAAAAAGAGATAGCCCTGCAGGAAGGAAATAGAAATAATAATAATAATAATAATAATAATAATAATAATAATAATAATAATAATAATAATAATAAAGCTGATTGTTTTATTTCTTTGATTTCCTGAGTTGAGGAGGTGAGAGATGAAAATATCCAGTGTCTATGTGATATATAGAAATGTACGTTTATAAAATAGATATCTGAATGCACTGATGATAAATGAGAACCCTAGTACAATGAGTATTTGTGCTGCGTTTGGCTGGGACAGAGTTAATTTTCTTCATAGTAACTTGTATGGGGGCTATGTTTTGGATTTGTGCTGAAGACAGTGTTGATTGATAACACAAGGATGTTTCAGTTACTGCTGAGCAGCACTTACACAGAGTCAAGGCCTTTTCTGCTTCTCACATCACCCCACCAGCAAGTAGGCTAGGGGTGCACAAGAAGCTGGGAGAAAATACAGTTGGGACAGCTGACTCAAACTGACCAAAGGGAGATTCCATATCATACGACTTCATACTAAGCATATAAAGCTGGAGGAAGAAGAAGGAAGGAGGTGATGTTTGGAGTGATGGCGTTTTTCTTCCCAAGTAACCATTATGTGTCCTGGAGCCTTGCTTTCCTGGAGATGACTGAACGCTTGCCTGCTGATGGAAAGTAACGAATCAATTCCTTGTTTTGTTTTGCTTGCATGTGCAGCTTTTACTTTATCTGTTAAACTGTTTTTCTCACTTTTACCCTTATGATTCTCTCCCCCATCCCACCAGGGGTGAATGAGTGAGTAGCTGTGTGGTGCTTAGCTGTCGACTGAGGTTAAACCACGACAGTATTTAAAATACGTTCAGTGAGTCTGGAAGCAGAAGTTCTCTTTGTTATGTCTTCAGCACAAATGCAGACTTTGCAGATAGGATGAGGCAACATTCCAACACAGATTAGCACATTTGGTCTGCAGTGCTTCATGATCTTGACGTATCATGAAATCCGTGAACTCAAATTCTGCCAACACCGTCACTGAATCACATTAAGACAACACAGCTCAACTACCAGAAGCTTAAATATTGTGGTTTTAAATAGTGTTCATTTTAACCAAAAGATTCACTAGTGGAATATTCCATGTAGTTTTTTCATGTTGAACCAAATGAGCTGGCAGGGTTGACATTGTGGTTAGGCAGTAAGGAGCTATTTTATTTTAAAAACACCATGATTAGTTTTGTGTGTACATGGGTGGGTGGAAGAGTGGGTGTGATCAGCCATAGATGAGTGCATGTGTGTGTAGACACAACAATGCAGTAGCCAAAGCCAAGAAAATTAAATGTTACTTTTTTCTATCCTCAGGAGTTTTATTAACTGTAGGGGCAAAAAATATTACCCAAACCAAAAGAAAAAACCATAAACTTACATCTACATTAGACATAGTTAGCTATTTTACATAGTAGATTCCTCAGAGAAGGTATTATGCATACTTTTCTATTGTAGAGTGCCTGAAAGAAACTGTTGCTGTTTCTTGAAGCAATGATAAAAATATATAAAAGGTGTAATCATCTTGATACTATTTAGCTGATGCATTAGTGGTGTGATCTTAGAACCAAAGAAAGAGCCTCTACTGTGCCACAGAAATGTGTGGGGGTCCCTGATGGAGCACACTGGCAAGGCAGTGTGCGGGAGACTGAGGACTATTCTATGCCTATCTTCCTCAACACTGCCAATCCACCGACTTGTATTAGTCTAGAAGTCACAAAATATGTAAATACTTTAAACTGTATTTTACATTATTTTATGGAGCTTAGCAAAAATTGAGATTCATCTCCACTTTCACATTTGTATAATCTGTTATAGAATTAGCCCAGAATTTCTTCAGACACCTAAACCCTACTGTTAATAATAACAATAACAATAATTACTGACATGAGACATAATTATCAGAAACATAAATAAATATGAAGTATTTATTAACTTTAATGTTAGTGCATTAATAGCCGATATGTTTTAGTGTGCTCATATCTTAATGTTCAAACACTTCCCACAAATCAGGAATCCAAAAGCAATTTCATTTTAAGATGTTTTGAATTTGTAGGTAGCAAGCATAAGATTTTAAAAACAAAACAAAACCCTTTGACATAACATTTATGGTCATGGGACTTCTAAAGGGAAAAATAAGTTCTTCTGAAGCTAAGCCAAATATAGCTAGGAGAAACTGAAGAAAACAGGCAACTGTTCCCTATACCCTGGGGCTCTTTGGAAAACACTACCTCAAGACACGTCTGAAGGGATTTAGCATCATAACATCCTAAACATATCTAAATGGCATATATGAAATACACTGACACTTTCTGCTGAACCCTGACATATTTGGAAGTTTAGTTTTTTGTGGATATGTATTCATTACTCAGCTATCTGGATTGGGAATTGAACTGGAAATATAAAAACTCTCTTGTGAGATATCTTGCATCTGTTTGTTCTTCTGAAATGTAATCATTGTAAGCACACGAAAACCAAAACCAAAGACCACCAGCCAAGTAAAAAAAGACTTGAAATCCACAGATACATTTTAGTTTGAATTATTTGTTTTATTATAATGGAAAAATATAAATAGAAATAAGAACAAAGATAATATCTCTATTAGAGAATACAGTGCATACTTATTTGTAACATGCTGAGTCAAGTCTGGCTCACAAACCCCCTACAGACAGTAACATTTTAAAAGAGTATGTAGAAGGGAAAATGTAGCCCTGCCACCTCATCTACTATTTCATAGCTATCTGAATCTAAGGAAGGTTATGTAAAAGACAGGTTATATATCCAGACATGTCTAATTTAGTTGGTGGGTTTTTCTTTATTGAGTTCATTGGTACCAGAATCTTATGAGAACTGTCTTCATCACAATATTTTCTAATACTTATAATTCTAGTTAAAAACATGTCTTTTTCACTTTAAAATGGAATCCTAGTTTGACTTCTTGGAAATGTTTGAGTGATTCAGACTTGTATTCTCTTGATTGTATAATTTTTTTTCTAGTACAAAATTCTCAAGCCAGTCTAACAATCATCCTCAAACAATAGCGCAATGCACAGAAGTCCAGAAATACTGTTTGTTATATTGAAATTGTGAAATAAAAGCAAACCAGCTTTAAGAGCTTTTAAAGATGGTCTGTTGTTTAAAAAGGACTGACTCACTATGAGCTCTAAACAAAGTTCTTGAAAGATAAAATGTTATTTTAGGCAACATATAATACTTTCACTTAGAAAATATTATTTGATAAAAAAAATTCTTTACTATCTTCTCATTCCAAAAGGTGAAGGTCTTGAACATTTAATTTACTGCTGGCACCATATAAATAATAAGCCCATCACTGAAGTAAACCATTTGAAATAGCTGTAACTAATTTGGTAGAAGATATTGATGAAAAAAAAAATTATTTTGACTAAAGTAATTGTAGTTTAACATTGTTTCTTCAGAAGAAAAATACAAACCAAAAATGTATATTTCTATAAATTTCAAAGGTATTTGGTGGAAAATATTTCAACCCATGCTAGGGTTTTTTGTTTTTTGGGTTTTTTTTAAAGCATTATCTATCAGAATTGCAATATCTATTTTGCTTTTTGGACTGTATGATTAGTAACTTTATTTTTTTCCCTACTCTCTCTATAACTGTAACATTCCATAGACGCTGGCTCAGACATCCATGTGAGTAAGTATTTGCAATTCTTTCTCTGTCATTAAGGTACAACTGATGTCACTGTTAAGTTTTCCTCAGCTCGTAGAGGCTGCACAGGTCTCAGAATGGGACAAGAGAAACACTGAATAAGACTTCAAGAACTTACTGAAAGGAAAAAAAAATCCAATAATATGTCTTCACTGCTAGTACTTCCTGATGGCTTATGAAGTAGGTTCAAACTGCTTTTCTCCACATTGATCTCTCCAGTCTTATTAAGGTGAAAGAGATCATCTTCCTCAGTAAATGTTGAGAGAAAAGAAAATCTAGTGTGCCCTTTCAAAGCTAGTAGGGACTATCTGGGACAAACTCATACAATTTTTAAACACAAGGATTTTTATACTTCTCCCTTTGGCATATCTTTCTCTCTTCCCCAAAAGTAAGTGGGTATATAGGAAGTCGGTTGCTTTTCAGCAGAGCTGTATACATTTGACATTTTACAGGGCTCTTTAGGATCTTCTCAGATGAAAGTCATTAGAGAAAAGACAAGACACTATTAGTACATTCCAAAACAGTTTAATATTGTGGATATGGGGCTGTATGTCTATACATGTGTGTGCATACAGTTGCCTGCCTCTCACGAATGTCCATAGCTATGTGGAAAAAATATCTACTATGAGTATTTCTTTCCACAATTATTTTTTTCTGACTATGAATAAAGGCAATTTTCCAGACAGAAAATGTGATGAAGCACAGTAATGTTTGAGAACTGTTTCTTAATCTAACTCTTCGCTTGAGTCACTGTGAGGCTTTGAGCAAATCATAATTTCTCAATCTCAGGTTCCTCAACTTTATACCACAGATAATAATTTTTATCTGCCTTACAATGGTGATGTGAAGATTGGCTTGCTTCTCTGCAGCAGGTAGAGAATGTAACTAAACCATGAGTAGTCACAACATTGGAAAAGCCTGACAGCTGTGGGAATGACTCTCCCTCTTTGGATGTCCTTTGCATCCCTCTTGAATTAAATACCACTAATACTAGTCTTTCTGATTCAAAGTCACTTTGTCCAGTGACTTTCTGAATGGATTTTCCAACTTCTACAGAAATCTTTGCTGAGAAAATGTCACACTCAGAACTTCCAATTTATTATACAGAATTTAAAGGGGAATGTTGGTCTCCAATGCAAAACCTGAAGCTCAAAACATCGGAGTGTATTATGTGGCCAGTCTCCACAGTGCTAAAATGGCAGTAAGTGGCAGAAAAACGTGCTGCAGTAACTGAGGGCTGCAATCACGTTCAAATGAACGCTTAAAATATAATCTCAGTAAACTGGATAAAAAAAAAGGAGCTTCCTCTAGAAGTACCTTTTATTTTGCATTAATGAGGGATCTCACTGAACTCCATCCACTGCTTCTGAGTGAACTTGCAAAACCGTTTGTCTTTTCTCGATCTTTTCTTTCTGCATTGGAATCAGAGCATTCAGTCCGTCCTCACTCTTACGGAAAGATCACACTTGTGAATAAAGGCCACCTAAAAATCATTCAAGCTGAGATGAGAATAAAAATATATTTCTGTGTGGACTTGTGGTGGGGGATGTTTTCTTGTATCTGGAGAATCTAATTCCTTCTTCTTCCTAATTATCCTAGTCCTAGAATAAGCACTGCTATTTTCAGAAGAAATCACTTGAACTTAAAAATCACCTTGAGCAAAGCTTTTTTGGTCCTCAGACTTTGACATCCTTGATCTTTACTGCACATGTGATTTGGATAATTTTGTCTTTTAGCCACCAGTTTGTAATGAAAATGTGAAATTTTTAATGCAAATGTGGATTTCATTTCAGCTTGTGTGGGAGATTTGATAGAAAATTGGAGCCTGATATTCATGTGTCTAATATTAATAAACTACTAATCCTGAAGATAGAAGATTGATAACAAAAAATACCATTGGGATAGAAAAACATTCATCTTTAAATTTTTCATCCACTCCTCCCCCCATTTATCAGATGGCAATAGATGCAAAATGAATTTTTTGAGCTAGTTCAACTTGACCAAAGATTTCCAACTCCTACCTGAGTAGGCTGATGTATGCTAATGCAACACAGAGTAGAGAAATTCATTATTTGATTGATGAGTCAGAATTCCAGACCCAATAGTAATTAACTTTATCATGTTGTCTGCTGTCTGTGCTCTTCAGAAAAACCTATGATACAGTTTGTTGGATTTTTTTCAGTAAATTACCCCACATGGATTTCCCTTGTTTTTTTCCTCTTAACAAATGAAAATGTTGGTTTTCTGCTTTTACCTGTCTTTTTTACATAAATAGTGGACTTCAGCCTGCAAGTTTAGCACCTTTCATCAGTTGACAAGTTCATTAAAAAAAAAAAAAAACAAAACCAAGACTTGTGAATAAATAATTATAATGAAAATAGCTCATAGTCAATCTTTTCACTGTGTAATGACCATAACAGATCAATAATACTTTAACTGGATTGCTGAATTATCTTTTCTATGAAGGATAGTAAGTTTTGCTTCGTAAATGGAAAACTAAACTGTTACATATGGGAATTTTTTTAATCTCTCACTTGATTTCTTTGAAAATATAGCATGTGGGTTTAAACACAAATAATAAGGGCAGGAACTGTAAACGTATTTTACAACAAAATAGTGAAAAAATTGTTAGGCTGCTTTTCACTAAAGGTTGGTTGCAGGTGTTATTATTTCACACTTGTAAAATTGCAGGTGGGATATATATATTCTTAGTATAAAAAAAAAAGGTTCATTCCAAAAAATTATGGGAGACTGGGACAGGAATGTAACAGGGAACCAAGGAAATTCAGATTCAGCAATGGTATTTTTGGGCTATTGTTTGAAGTGCCTACTCAGCTTGATAAAGTCTATACCATGCTCATCATCTTTGATACACATATTTTCTGAGCAGCTGTCAGAGTCTAGTGGCCTCGTGTGGCTGGCCCATGTCCTGCCTCACCAAGCAGCACCTCTTACACCCACCTGTAACTGTACAATCCACTCACATGGTAGAAGCTTCCCTAAAATGAAAGTAATCAAGGCACCAGACTAGAAGGAAACTTAGGTTTTATTCTCAGATTTTGCACTCACAGAGAGGGAGAGGAAGGAAGGAATTCTCTAGCTTTGTTTTCACCTCAATTATTTATGAAGTAAATAAGAAGCATGGCCAGCAGGTCAAGGGAGGTGATTCTCCCTCTCTACTCCACTCTCGTGAGACCCCGCCTGGAGTACTGTGTCCAGCTCTGGAACCCCCAACATAAAGAGGACATGGACCTGTTGGAGGAAGTCCAGAGGGGGGACACGAAGATGATCAAAGGGCTGGAGCATCTCTCCTATGAGGACAGGCTGAGTGTTACAACCCAGGGCCGTAGCAGGTTCTTGATTCCCTCGGACTAAATTAAGGTGAAACAACACTAAACGGTCAATTTAACATTTTCTTTAACATTCAAGGGAACAACTTAACTTTGAAAACTTGGGAAGCATTAAGAGGTTGATAGCCGGGACTCTTATCAGAACATTTCTAAAAAGGAAAAGGAGAAGATGGAAAAGAGAAAGAGAGGGAAACAGATATCACCACCCTTGGATCCAGCGACGACGATGATGGGTGTCGAGAGAGAAACTTTGGGTTCTTTGATCATGGGGCAGTTTACTCAGCCCCTGGCCTGTCTTCTGTTTGTGGAACCCACCTATCTCACAGGGGGCAATGAATCCTAGCACAGGAGCTGGCGGGGCTTATCGACAGGTCTTTAAACTAGCTACGAAGGGGGAAGGGGACAAAACAAAGCCCTCAAGGGAAAAGCCCAGGGGAACGGTGCTCGATCTGGGGCTGAGGCAGCTGTCTCGGCTGAAGTGCATCTACACCAATGCACGCAGCATGAGCAACAAGCAGGAGGAGCTGGAAGCGATTGTGCGGCAGGATAACTATGACCTGGTTGCTATTACTGAAACGTGGTGGGACCACTCCCACGACCGGAGTGCTGTGATGGAAGGCTACAAGCTCTTCAGAAGAGATAGACGAGGAAGGAAGGGTGGTGGTGTGGCCCTTTATATTAAAGACTATTTTGACTCTTTACTAACAGAGAAGGACTGGTGGGAGATGTGAAGGTTGGGCACTGTCTTGGGCAGAGCGACCATGAAATTGTAGAATTCTCTATTCTTGGAGATGTCAGAAGGATGACTAGCAGAACGGCTATCCTGAAGTTCAAGAGGGCGGACTTTGATTTGTTCAGGACGCTTGTTGCGAGAGTCCCTTGGGAGTTGCTCCTTAAGGGTAAAGGGGCCCAGGAAGCCTGGACGCTCCTCAAGATGGAGATTTTAAAGGCACAAGAACAGGCTGTGCCTGAATGCCGTAAGGCGAGCCGTAGGGGAAGAAGACCGGTGTGGATGAACCGGGAACTATTGTTGAGGCTCCGGAAGAAAAAGAGAGCCTATGTCCTCTGGAAGAAGGGACAGGCGACTTGGGGAGATTACAAAGAAGTTTCTAAGGTATGCAGGGAGGAAGTTAGGAAGGCAAAAGCTCAGCATGAACTCAGATTGGCCACTGCAGTAAAAGAGAACAAGAAATCCTTTTACAAATATATCAGTGGTAAGAGAAGAAACAAGGAGAATTTACACCCTTTACTTGATGCAGCGGGGAATGTGACCACTGAGGATAAGGACAAGGCTGAGGTCCTCAACGCCTTCTTTACTTCTGCCTTTAATAGGCAGATCAGTTATCCTCAGGGCACTTTATGCCCTAATCTGGAAGTCTGGGATGCCAGGCCGAATACACCCCCTGTGGTACAGGTGG
>JAAGAY010008458.1:0-20604 GCA_011801015.1 Ardeotis arabs
GCCCCCGCCCGCCGCCGGCTCACCTCGCGGCCGCGGGTCTGGGGCTGGGGCCGAGCTGCGCGACGCGGGCGGGAAGCGGGGGTCCCTAGCGCCGCTCTCCCATGCCCGCCGGGCTCCTAGCAGCGGCCCTGCCGGCTGGCGCCGCTCGCCCTGCCCATGCCCCCCTCCCCGGTCCTGGCGCAGCGGGCGGCTGCTCGGGGCCCCCCGGAGAGGCGCGCGGGGTGGCGGCTCTCGGCACGGCCGGGGCTGGGCTCAGAGCGCCATGTCGGGCTCCGGCGGGAGGCGGCGGCGGCGGCTGCTGCTGTGCGGCGGCGGCTGCTTCTTCCGTCTCAGCTCCGGCCTCGCGGGGCGGAGCCGCCGCCGCTACCGCCGCCGCCGCCGCCGCACGGGCCCCGGCGTCAGCTGCCCCCGCCTCCTCGACCGCCCCGGGCAGCCCGCGCCGGGTGGGCAGCGACCGGGAGACGGAGGGAGGGCCGGCGGCGGCGGCCCCCTCAGCGCCGGCCCGGGCCCGGCTCACAGGGACGGGGCTGCCCGCGATGTTGCGCGGTGCCCTGGGCCCCTCGGGCACTGTCACCCCGGGCAGGGCCCCTGAGCGCCGTGTCACACCGGCCTGTGCCCCGCAGGCGCTGTCACCGGGTCCTGTCCTCCCACAGTCACAGCGCCTGTGCCCCCAGACACACGGCCCCCGCTCCGTGTACCCCCAAGCACCCTTCTCACCACTGCACCCTGGGCTCCCGCACCCCAGAGACACGTAGTTGCAAATTTGAGTGGATATTTAACGAGCTTTATTTGCTTTTCTGATGCAAAGAGGGGATGTCTTCCGTCTCAGGGGTGCTCCTGGCAGCCAGCCTTGGCAAAGGTGGTGTGGCCAGTCTGGGGGGTTGAGCTCTTGGTTTGGGGTGGTTGGTTTTCTTGCCTTCCTGGGAAGATTGCCCACCCAGGCCCACTCCACCAGCCCTGTCCCAGTGGCCGTGGGACCCTCCCAATGTGCGCTTCTGTCCCTCACCTTCTTCACCAGTGGGGTGGGCTGCCCCTCACGTTATGCCAGGTCCTGGAGAGGAGAACATAACGGTGGTTTTGGGTGACATTTTTCCCATTTGTATATGAATCACCTATTCGTGTGTGTGAGTCACATTCCTACACATCAAAGTTTTGCCAGCTTCTCAAGCAGAGCTAAAAACAACATCTTTTGTGACACTGGTCTTCCCTTCACCCCTTTGAGCAAGAATGTAGAAATCACATGGGCCTGTCACAAATATCCTCATGGGCATGGGAGGACTTCTCTCAGATTCACAGGTTTATAGGTCTAAAAGCCACAAAAATGTACGGTAAGCTGGAGATGTTGGATTGTTGGCCATATGGGGGCTATCCTGTTCAGAGGGTGGGTCCCTTCGGAAAGGATTTGACGCAAGGCGGTCTCCCTCCCTTACAACTTGGAGAAATATTGCACTGTGGCAAGGAACACAAAACACCTCTGTTTAAGGTAAGGTTGTGTTGAAACAGGCTAAAGCCAAGAATTTCAAAGTTAGGCAGTCTTTCCATCCTTAACTCACTGTGGTTTGAACCAAAAAACAAACTCACAGTGATGTTAGTTAAGGACAGGCTTGTGGCTCATGCTGGAATATTTTTTTTTCCAACTTGCCAGTTTGTTAAGCCTTTACTGTTATTAGAATATTTACTTTCTTCTGCACCTTTTAAAAAATAACATGACTTTAAAAGGCTTCTACGTGATAGTTACACATCTATGTTACCTAGGAGCCTATAAGGGCTTCATTTTAGTGTGTGGAATATTTAAGACAAGTATTTGCTGAAAGTTTATACCATATACTTAAATTTAAAAATGTTTTTGATGGGGATTTCTACTGACACAAAGCTTTTTTAATTATGTACAGTGGTTCAGTAAATAGATGAATGAACATCCACTCATGGAGCTTCTGAATCCTGTCCGCTTCATTCTGCTCAAACATACTTAAATCACTTCTCCTCTTACTTTTTAATGATCTTTAGAATATGACCCTTGAAAAAATGCTGACAAATGAAATATGAGGATTTTTGTTTCATGCTTTTAATGCATCACCATCCCTCTGTTCCTCTTCTGGCTCTGAGGCTCTGCTTTTCTTTTTCTATCCGTTCATTACCTTGATTTTTCTCCCCAGGATCCCGCTAACGGGTTATCTCAGCCTTGTCTGGATTTCATAGTCTCCCTCACGTATTTCCTCTTGAAGGCACCTATTTACTTTGTATCAGAGAGAATACTAATTGCCAATCCACGCTTCCTGTTTTGAGGCCATATACTGAGATTTTTGGCCTTCTATGCATTTCTGACTTGTGTGCAGCTTAATATCACATGAAAGGGACTGTAACCAATTTATGTAACAGAGTAAGCGCTATCCCAATTGCTATGCATGTGACAAGGTGTTCTCCCCAGTAATGACATCTGTAGTTATCTCCCACCCATGGCAGATTGGCCAAGAGAACTGCAGCGACAACACAAAGCCAAACGTTCAGCAAAAAGGCAGCACTTGTTTGTGCCGTACTCGCTCAGAAAGGCCTGGGATGATACGGTGAGCGAAGCCGGGGAGGAAAATCTGTCAGGGGATCTTAAGTAATCGGCTGGTCACGTAATGACTGAATCATCGAGCCCGGCTGTGAAGTGAGGTAGGCTGGCAGCATAACATCTAAGAAAAGGGTTGTAATATTGTATGACACTCTGTAATTAGCAAGTTCTAATTTGTGCATTAAGAAACTCAGATGGTCAGTTGCTGATATTGCCGTATGAAAGACCTTCCCTGCCCCCTCCCAGCCCACCCTGTAAATACCCATTGCTGCTCTTTTCCAAGACTTAAAATGTGTCTGTAATTCACTTAGGACAGCTTGCGGGGACTCACAGTAGCGATGTGGCCCAAGTCAGACCTTCTACTGTTTCATGCATTTAACTACTATTTTTTGTGTTGCTGGTGTGAAAATATAATTATTTTTACATCAGAAGATTGCAGGGAGCTAGTAAAAACACCAGGCTCTTTGAGAGTGCGTGCACCGTGTTAGTTGGTTTAGACCTACCACAAAAAATGGTAGAAATTTCTCTCAAACTTCCAAACATAAATGAATAAAATGTAATTACTTACACTGCTAAATAGAAAAATACTACATCTTATAGCTGCAGACTCCTCGGAGTGATTTGTTGAGGTGAGGGAGGGAGTGGGTGTCTGATCTGGTTCCAGCAGAGCTGATGCAAACTCACCATTGGGAAAGACCCCATCAGAATCACACATTTGTCTAGGAAATGCGATGCCTGGTTTCTATGTATCAGGGTGGATCTGGGTATTTTAAACTCTTGTGCCTTTGCAAAGTTCAGCCGGCCGGTGCAGTGCTGACCCGGGCTCATGGATCAGCACAGGATCCCATGTGGTGCATTTAGAGGTGACTCCACAATTCTCCTTCGCCTTTCTCTCGGTACAAGCAGCCCAGCTAATGGGTCATCACATAAAAGTGGAATACAGCATCCCAAACTGGTAACATTCAATGCCTTTAATGTTTTTACATCTGAAACACTCTGACAAAGATGATGTGGAGGTTAAAGCTGACTGGGATGGAGAAAAAGGGCTGCATATTTATTTCATTAATGAGAACACCAGAGATGTAAAAGGAAAAAATGAAAATGTTTTTTTTTCAAGGATATAATTTCTCTGTTCTACTACATAAATCAGTCTCTGATTCGTGAACATTAGAAAAATCACTTTGTCATAAAGACAACATATTCAGCATCTGCAGAATTTCCAGCACTGCCGCTAGAAACTGCTGATACTAACATTGGAGATAGAGGTAGCTCTTGTCAATCCCATGTTACAACTTTGATATTTCTCTATTCAGTTAATTGTTTAAAATTATAAAGCCTTGCAGTTGGACTAGAACCAGTACCATAGTACATCCACTTCTGCCCACCACTTTCCTTTCCACACCCTGTATCCACCCTCTTTGCCTCTCCTCGTTCTTCAGCTCCTGCAGCATCCAACCTTCCCTGCTGCCTGTGCGACCCAGCATGGCTGTTTGCAGCCTGAGTGCAGGACATGAAGCAGAGGTTCCCCTTGTTCCCAATACAGTGACAGCAGCCCAATGCCACCAGGAGAATTGGCTGGCAAAAGCCTTCTCCAGCTCTGGGTTCCCCCAGAGGAGCCAGCTCAGTCATTCTGCAGGACAGCGGGTACAAGGAGCTCCTTCAGCACAAATGGTTTATTTAGAGAATTCGGCTGCCAAAATCTGCCAGTGTCAACTAAGGGTTCATAAACGGAGATATAGCCAACTTGTGCTTTTTCTCCAGGAGAAAACAATGGCACATCCTTGACACAAAAATGATGGCTTTACCACATTCCATGTCCTCCCTATTTCTTAGCAAGGTAAAATGATACATCTTCCTGCAATCTTCCTAGAAATGGCTGAACTATTTTTTAATTGACGCTTCCTGTACTTTTAAGGAAAATAGTTAGGCTGAGGTAAATGCCTAGGATGGAAAAGGTGGGTGAGAGATGCTGGTTCACCATCTCCTTCAATGCAAGGACTGAGGGTCATTAAATCAAACAAGCAGGTGCCAAGTTCAAAACAAACAGAAGTTTGTTTTGAAGGCACTTCTTCACACAGGGTATAGTTATGCTGGCAAACTCCTTGCTAGAGGCCAGAAGTGACCAGACAATTTAATGGAAGAAAAAATAAAAAACAACATTGGGAAATACTATTTATAAAACTAGCACCTCTGGTTGAGGAAGTATGTGAGCTGCAAATCCCTGCAGGCGAGTGCAAACATTGCCCCTTCTCACTCCATTCTCATGCGTTTCCCTAAGCCCCTGCTGCTGGCTCCAGCCAGCGATGAGCTGCTGTGGTAGACGGGCTTTGTTCTGGCACGATCAGCCTGTTCCCATGTTGAAGTGTCAACTGGGAGCGTTAACGTTTGGCCAAGCCTTACCCAGCTGAGACGGGAGGAACTGTCCTGTGATGGTAGGCAAAACTGCTTGCTAACAGGACAAGAAGACTTGGTACCCATGGTACCAGCTGAGTCTGTAGCACAGTTTCATTTCTTTCCTGGAAGTTCTTCATTGACATAACCTTTAATTTACCATAACAGGAAAAAAAGTTCAGTAAGTTGTCTTATGCAGGTGCTAAGCTAATAGTGAGTGTGTATCGTACCAGCGTGGCGAATGGTGAGTCACTATGTGACTAAGGATTATGATAAATCGAATGGACTGTTCACAAGTTCAAGGGCAAACTTTCCACCTCCATCACAAGAAGATCCTTGTACTGGTGAACTTTTTATTTCAGTATAGTATTTGCATTAAAGCAGCCAGTCTTCTGTAGGATAGTCCTGTGCTTCCAAGACTGCAACATCAGTGAGATGAGGTTAGTGTTGTGTTTCCAACCTCTTTGTTATAAATACACTCTACTTACACTTCCATCTGTAAAATAAACCATACACACACACACACGTATATATATTTATAGGTAATTATATCCAATTCAGTAGTTTAGCATCACAGAACATTGATCTTCTCAAATGAATGTTCTCATGTATTGTCCTCCCTGCTTGCAAATATATTTTATTATTTTAAATAACTCTTCCTTGCTCTAATTTCCCCCTTAGCAGGAAACCAAAATTTCAGCAAAGCTTGCGCTCTTGGAATACCAAAAATAGTTTGGCCACAACAGTGGAAGGGGTGAAGGAAGTGAGAGGCCCCGCCAGTGGGCAAACAAAACACCAGCCCCATCAGCACAGTGTCTTTGCATAGCCGGAACAACCTTTTTTTTTTAATTTTTTTTTTTTAGTAAAATACATACAGTATTTATAGAATTAAAAACATTTCTATATAAGGGAACAGCTACAAGAAGCTGGCTCTGGTGGAATTCCTATACTAACAAAGCATTGGCTCCAAAGGGGGGAGAGGCTGATAGCCCCGGGCAGGGTGCTTGTGGGGGCAGGCTGCTCTTAGCACCCACTTCCGCCAGCACCAAGAAAAGGGTGGGGAGAAAGAAAGAGACAAGACGGGTTAAAAGAGAGACAAACAAGAGAAAAGAAAGATAAAATTTTTTAAAGATTCCCACAGAAAGACTAGGGAGGGAATTAAATGAAAGGGGAAAGGAAAAGGGAAAAAAATAACTTCAGGAAGAAGTGGTATCTCTTCTCAGTAGTTCTCACCTGGAATTACTGTCCTAAAGAAAGGGAACCCCATACCTTTTCTACCACATTTTCAACATTTTTTGGTGCCTGGCTTCTCTTGCTCTCAAGAAGAGGGTGGTCTCAGCCGCCAGCCACGCTAGTCCAGGCCTGCAGCAAGGCAGTGATGATTTGATGAAGGCAACTAGGAGGAAAAAAAGAGAAAAATGAAGTGCTGGGAGCACTACCTGCGAGCAAGAGACTGCTTTTCCCCAGCCGTGCCAGGCTTTCTACACCAAAACAGAGCCACACAAACACATGTATGTGTGCACACACACACACATGCATGTGCATAGACACACGCACGCACACAGACACCCATTTTCAGCCAGTCTCCCCAGAGCCTCAGCCTTCCCTCCTGAGAGGCCAGGACCATCATCTCGCTTTGTGCCGCTCTGCCACATGCCTCTCAACCCCGTTCCCCTCCGCACTGGCTGCAGCGACAACGCCTGCCTGTTGGGCCCTGACAGCACTTGGCTCCCGGGAAGAAGCATTCACACACGATGGCAGCTCGAGAGAAAAGTTTGAAAAGGAATCAAAGCCATCTCTGTTGAAATAAACATCTGCTCTGTGTTCAGTATCGTGGCAACAGGGCTCACAAAATGCACGGGCAGCCCTCCAAGGGCTCTTGGCACATCACAGCTATCAGTACCTGCTGAAAACAGGCTGGCGGAGCGGTCACGGCACGGTAGGGAGCACAGACGGGGACACTCAGAAGAGAAAACTTCGGTCAAAGCTAGAAATAAATTCATAATTCCCTTGGAGGAATACAGCTTAGAAATCCACCACCCCTGCAGCGATGCTGGCAGATAGGAAGAGACGGCAGCACTGCGGGTCCTTCCATGTGGCTGGGGCACGTGCTCATCACCCCAGCCCATGGACAGTTTCTTGCCAATTGCCCCAGTGAAGCAGGAGGAAGAAAGCAGTGGGATGCGGCTGTGGAGAAGCTCTTGCCCCTGGAGCCCATGCAAGGGGAGATGTGTGTCTGGTGGCGCTCAGTTAACATGCAGTTCCTTGAGGAGCTGTTGGGGTAGGCAGAGACCCGTTGTCTACAGCTTCTGCAAGGCCAAACTGGGCATTCTCGTGTCCCTGCAGAGCTAGCACTGTGACGTAACGGCGAGCCGAGTCCTAATGAGGCAGCGAGCTCTAACCATTGGGACAATATTGCTGTCACAGCCAGCACACCCGGGTGCTGTATTTGTCGTGTATACCCTTTGCTATTAATGATGATGCCTTAACAGGAGGAGGACCACAGCTTGGCTCACAGAGACCCACCTGAGCCTCCAGCTGGAACTTCGTAACAATGGCAATGACAATGGAGTCTTTTTAATGAATGAATTGGATGTGATTGAGCCAGGAATCAATGTGAAGGGACAGCCTGATACTATCACTGTTACTGAGCTCCTTCTCAGAGCAGAAACGCACATGAAATACAGGAATCCAATACCTTCCTGGGAGAGGGAACAGAGAGATTTTTGTCTCCAGTCCAATTTACCCAAATTCCTCCCAGAGCATTAAGTGACAAACACGGCCTTCACTGAGAGCTTCAAAAGGAAATTGCTGTTTGCATAAAAGACATACCAAGTTGAGTTGGTTGTTAAAACGGAACTTGAGCAAGAAGAGGGAATGGAACAAATCTCTTGGAAAAATGTCCAAAAGCCACTGGATTGTGGGAAATGAGGCCTAACATCTGTGTCCCGGTTGGGCTGTCACTTGACAAGAACAGCAAGCGCCTGGCTTTGGGTGCGCTGCTAGACATCACAGATGGTGGCTCCTGTGTAGAGAAAATCAGAAGATGCTCAAGACTTCAAAAAGGACAGTAAGAGAGAAAAGGAGGGGACTAAGAAGCTGAGGTGAGGACAGTTTAGAGTTTTGCTAGTCTTAGGGCAAGACAGAATAAAAGGATAACAGAAATGAAAAGGAAACACAGGGCTACCAGAAAATCCTGCAAAATCCTGCTAGGTTTTCATCTCCATTTGAATGTGTAAGTAAGGTGATCTGGAAACTTTCCTGCCTTCACAATTGTTTCCAGGAAATGAACCCTCAAGCAACACTGCAAACCAATCCAGCTGCCAGTACGTTGCAACTAGCTGGGGGGCAAACAGGGTGACGATTCTCAGTCCCAGTTCTGCAATCTGACTGGTACAAACAGAGCCTGGTAGGTAAGATATAACTCCATGCCACGGCCAGGGTCTCTTTGGGTGAATGGGTGATGCCAAGGCACCAGCAAGGTGAGCTGCCTGGATCTAAGCAACAGAGGCTGCAGAAAGGAAGGGAAATTTCCAGTACAACCCTGTGTGTACGGAGCGATTTTTCTGCCAACTGGGAGCAACTGAAGAGCAGATGACTCATAAGTACACATCTCTCCTGGCTGCTTTGGGAGCTCTCCTCTATCTGATCCAACTGCTACGTACACTTATGCCTTGTGCTGACAAGGAAGTCAAACATAAATAAGTGGATCAAGGCCAGCAAGGCTTTGGTGAGACGGTAAATGCCATGATGGTGATAGTGTGACCCATGTGCTGCATCTATAAAATGCACAGCGGTTGGTGCGTCCTTCGTGCGTGCTAGTGCTTGACCACCCTTGCATCCAGAAAAGTGGATAAATAATGGTGAGACTTAGGTAAGTACCACCTTCCACCAGCAGACGTTGAGCAGCACACTCAGTCCAGGAAACAGCCACTACAAAGGTTAAAAGTAAGGGGAGGGTATGAGTGAGAAAAGGAAGAAGGGAAGAGGAAGCATCACAGACCCTATTACCATTCTCTGCAAACGAGCTGCTGAATACATGGGCCATTGGTTCCCTCTTTCTCGACGTGTGAATGAGGAACGATAGCGAAATAACCTACCAGCAGAGCAAAAGCATCCCCGGAGATGTGTCAAGAGTGCACGCCAGAGCCTGATCTTCCTGCTATGTTTGGAGAGGCTGCCACTGGGCGAAATGTTTACTAGACTGACTCAGATACTAATGGGAGTCAGGGGATAAGTGGGAGAAGAGGGAAACAAAGAAGTCAGTGCAGCAGAGGAGAGCTGAACTTTCATAAGAGGGAAGTGAGGAAAGCTTGTTTATGAGCTGCTTTGCCAGGAAGTCCTGTGACTAACCTTATTTCACACACCAATTTTATGGACCAAAAATGTATTTATGGCATGCAGGACCAATGCAGAACAAAGCTGTGAAAAGGTGGGCTTGTTCTTCCTCCGTAAGGTTATAGCAAACTCCCTGACAGCTCTCCTGCGATGAGAGCGGCCCACCAGAGCAAGGCTTTGCCTTTGCAGCTGAGACTGTCGCGCGGGCGCCTGGGAGCAGATTTTGTAACCCCGGGGAGGAAACGAACCCAGCAGAGCTGTGTGTTCTTGCGAAAAGAACTGTTCTTTTTGCAATTTGAAGAAAAAACATTTGACGTGCTGTAGTTTTGCCCTGTGCCCGTCTGATTGTCCCGTGCAGCACAACAGGGCATCTCTTCCGTTTCTGTTCCCCCTCTCCTGCACCTGCCCCCTCCTTTTTGCACTCAAAGGAAACTTATGGACCACATGGGAAATGTATAGGATTGCACAGGGGCCTTCTTTAGCGGAACTTTCCACTTTCTGCCCATAGCACAATGTGGACAGAAGACCAGAGGTGATCTGAGAGTTTGTGCAAGCCAAACAGGACGGACGCGAAGCACAGCGTCACCTGGAAAAGCCTGTGTTCATGGCAGGGCAAGTCAAGGAAGATGCTGACAGATTGAAAAAATCAGGGAAGGAGAAGAGGGAAGGCTCAAGGGCAGCAGTGCCAATGCAGGAAGATTATAACAAAATAATGCTTGGCTTGGTTAAACATCAACTCACAGATAAGAGGAACAAGCCAGCCTCCTGAAAAGGTTTGCACAAGCCAAAAGATGAACGGTTTGGGCTAGGCCATATAGGTGTGTGTAACAAAACCAAATAAACACATAAATTAAGTGATTTTTCAGAAGCAGGTGAAATAACAGCAAAAATGTCACAGTGGCAGGAGGTACTAGCCTGGGCTGTGGGGCCCAGTGAGCGGAACGAGGTGCGTGTGGGATCTCAGCTCTGTCGCTGCTGTCCGCCCACGCTGCCTGCACCCGTGCCACTGATGTGGGGACAAGAGACTGGTGTGGGTGCTGCTGGGCAGGGTGAGCAGACACCGCCTAATGTCCTCCCTGCCCCACATCCTGCTGCCAAGGATGGGAAGTTCTTCAAAGGACTAACCCTCCCCTGTCAGCTCCTGGGGGAAGATGGGTCACCGATCTGCCAGTGTAAGGTCAGAAAGGACAAGTAATGTACCCAGGCTGACCCAGCATGGTGCCAAACCACGGAGGTTTATGCTTCAGCTGCTTTCCATAGACTTTCCTCAGCCCATGAGCAGCTCGGGGCAGCAACAAGCCCTGAGAAACAGGCCCAGCCATCAGATATTCGGTCTGATGCCCCCATGGATTAGGTAGGTTCCACCTGGCCAGTTTATTGTCTTTGATGTCTTCTCTGGCACATCTTCCCATGCTGCAGTTTGGTGGTTTATGGCTGCTCTGATGGATGAATTGATGGCTTGTCCCTGTGAAAATGCCAGCCTAATGACCAGATTTGGAACTGCCTGCTGTTGGCAAGGTCACACCAGCAGCTACGTTTTCATCTGTAGTGCTGTTCTTTCACTCTCTCTGCTGTGGTGGGCAAAGAGGGTGGAAACCTCCTTTTCTCCAGTGGAGGGCTGTAGAGGGAGCGGGGACATGGCCAGCAGCAGTGGATCACCCCCGGCAGAGACACACAGCATGGCACAGTCCCACAGGAGCTGTGGGTTTGCACTCACCAGGACATGGGGATTCCTCATGCCAAGTCCCAGTGGCCTCTGTGCCCATATTCCTCCCACCCCTCCTGCTCCCAGCACAGGCAGTGTCACCAGAAATTCATCACATCCAGGCTAGACAGACACAGCAGCCTTGCTGTACGGTTGCATTCACCTCCCAGGTAATTATAGCTGGGGTAGATTGAAGCCTTTCCTGGTGCTTCCCTGTCTGGCGTGGCATGTTTTGGTGGGCAGGTAAGGGCCTGTCAGCATATCCCACTTCCCACCCCCTCCCTGTCCCCACCTGCACAGCTCTGCACAGCCCTGACCATCCAGGGCTGCCACACTGCAGCAGGGACCGTGCTGAACCTCACCTGCATCTCCAGCGTTTCCCCTGGGTTTCCCCAGTGCTCTGCACGGTGGTTTCCGTAAGTGGTTTCTGTAGGTGGTTTCTGCAGGTGCTTTGCTGTGCTCCAGAGGTGCCTGTATAGGTGGATCCTGTTTAACCCACTTTGATTAACATGCTTCTGCTGTCAGCTCTAGCACCTTGCCTCCCTCCATCTGTGGTGTGCCCATGCTGTTATTCATGTGGCATTCAAGTGCCTGAATTTTGGAGCAATTCGTGCCAGCTGGATACCGCTGCTGGTACTCTATCAAAATTTAACACCAAATCTCACATACAAATTTTCAAATATCTGTATGCATAGCCTACCGCCCCTGCTTTCCATCGCTGCAAGAAGCACCCTGATGCATCCTACAGCACTGCTTCCTCAGCCTTCCAGTTTTGTCCCACTTGTTCCCCCAGCCCGGGCTTTCTTCCTGGGGAGGGACCTGAAGAGTGGGCCATGGCGCAGAAAGACCCTGTGTGGTTCCCTGGGGTCCAACGTAGGTGACACTTTGCCCTGGACTGGCTTTTGAGACCTGCCTCCATGGGTGGCTGGCTCAGACCCAGGTGCATGCCCCTGGCCCGTGCCAACGTGGAGGGCTACGGCTTCCTTCCCTGCAGGGCTCCCTGCAACTCCCTGGGCATTAAGGAGAAGGGGGCCCTTGCAAGGAGCTCTCTGCAACCTGCTTCTATTTTCTCACTCCAGCAAGATGGCAGGGATGGGGGAGTCATCTGAGCTCAGCATGTCCCTCCTCCCTCCAAGATTCTACTGTGTCTCCAACCTAGGAAGGGAAAACACAGCCTGGCAGCATGCTCAGCCCAGCAGTCTGCAGTAGGACCAGGGTCAGAGTCAGACCTTACCAGGTCAGGTAAGGTGGAGATGGGAGCCTCCCTGTGCGAGCCAGCCCCCAACTAGGAGACTGAATCCAACTGACATCTGCTTTTCTCATGACAAAAGGCACTCTGAAGAACAGTGAGGTGTCCGTGCAAAGGTCCCATTCCCTGGAAAGCCATTCCACACCAGCCCTTTCCACCCAAAAATGCCCACTCTCCTCTGCTTTGGGGGATAAGGGAAAAAACAGAAGGCAAGCAGCAACCTGTGTCCTTCCCCAGTATTGACTCTCACCTCTCAAAGAGACAGCAAGCACCTGGTGAAACTCTCCCCCAGTTTTTTGGTAGATATTTATCACATAACACCAACACCTGCACCAACACTGCCTTTGAAGCCGATTTGTTTAGGAAACAAAAATGAGAGACAGTAACCAAGTCACCTGAGGTGTCTGAGCACGAAAAGGAAGCTCAATAGTCAATTAGCTTTCCTCTGCTGCCTGAAGTGGATGGGGATTTGGAGGCGGAGGAGATAAGACAGCAGATTAGCTGACTTTCATTCATCTGCAAGCCCATCCGGTTCAGCAGGATTTCTGGCTGCTGACATCAGAGCCAGACAAGGCAAAGCCAAAGAGACAGTCATTAGTGGCTTCTTAATAAAACGTCACCCTTCCCTATCATCAGGGCCTGCGCACCCCCGCTCTCTGCCCCTAAGGGATTTCCCAAGGATACTTTACCTTCACTAATTTGGGCTGTCCTGGCAGAGCAGACCCAAGTCCTTTCCTATCTATTTGTCCCATTGCACCAATTTCTCTTCATCTGGCAGGAGCAGGTATCATGTGTGTGCTGCATTGATGGATGCTCCTCTGGGTACCAGTGTTGGATGCCCATGGTCCTACGGGAAGCCTGTGGTGCAGAGGTAACCTGCTGACCACAGAGAGAGGCTTTATCGGTGCCATGTGCTGTGTGACCGCAGCACCCATCTTCTGATACTGGGAGCCCTAAAGCAGGGTGTAGCACATTGTCAAACCTCCAAGAGTGCCTGCCAGAGGTCACAGGCTGCTCAGTCCTGCTTGTCAGAAAACACAGATTCAGTTAAAACAAGAAAAACAGATTTTGTTGAGGTACCAGAGACTGGCTGTTGCCTGGAAGCAAGGGCCAAAGGCAGCTGCAAGAACCTCTCTGCAAAAGGGAATGTGAGACATGCTCCTGACACTGGTTAGCTCTTGGGTAATGCAGCCATGTGCAGCTCTCACCTACTGCACTTGCTTGAAAAATAATTAAGTTTCAGGAGATGTATCTGTAGGCAGCTCCTGGCAGATACACACCACGAGGGCCGCATCCATCCCTCTGCCCCCCTCTCACCCTTGGGCTGCATTTTGCACCTTGACCAAAGCCCCTTCTGGTCTCGCTGGGTGCTGCTCTGTGCCTGGCTGTGGGCAAGCAGAGAAGCAGGAAGGGCAGGAGGACTTTCCCACAGGAGCAGGATGTTGGCAGGAGGCTGTAGACCAGGGACATTCCCAGGCAGAACATCCCTGTGCTCTGAGAAGTGCTTGGAGCTGTTAATCCCTCACAGCCAGACATCCCCCAGTTTATTCAAAGAGCTGGAAGGATGTGCTCCCTCTGCTCACCCAACACACCATGTGCCCGGTGTCAGCTCTGCTGTGGGCCGTGCCTTGGAGCCTGGGTGTACGCCTGGGAGCACACCTGCATCCCCCCCAGCACTCCTGCACGCCCATGAGCACACCTGCACATCCCTGGGGATGCCGCCGGCCGCCATGCTACTGAGCGCCCAGGCACACATG
Organism: Ardeotis arabs; assembly: GCA_011801015.1. Lineage (NCBI taxonomy): Eukaryota > Metazoa > Chordata > Aves > Otidiformes > Otididae > Ardeotis > Ardeotis arabs. Next base: position 13,998 of record JAAGAY010008458.1, read on the forward strand.
GCATGGGGGGGCTGGGTGTGCACAGAGGGTGGCTGGGCAAGTGTGGAGGTGGTCGAGTGTGCATTGGGTGGGGGTCCTGGGCGTGCACAAGGGTGGCTGGGCGTGTATGGGGGTGGGCGCTGGATGTGCATAGGAAGTGCTTAGGCATGCATGGGGGATGTGGCCTGGCATAGAATCATAGAACAATTTGGGTTGGAAGGGACCTTTAAAGGCCACCCAGTCCAACCGCCCTGCAAGGAGCAGGGACATCTCCAACCAGATCAGGTTGCTCAGAGCCCCGTCCAACCTGGCCTGGAATGTTTCCAGGGATGGGGCATCCACCACCTCTCTGGGCAATCAGTGCCAGTGTTCCACCACCCTCATTGTAAAAAATGTTTTCTTTACATCCAGTCTGAATCTGCCTCCCTCTATTTTAAAACCATCACCCCTCGTCCTATCACAACAGGCCCTGCTGAAGAGTCTCTCCTTGACTTTCCTGTAGGCCCCCTTTAGGTACTGGCACGCACGGGGGGCGGGCAGGGGTGCAGAGTGCGGCCGGTGCGGGTGGTGAGAGCCCCGGGTGGGAGCGGGCAGCCCCGCCAGCCCCCGTTCGCGGGCGGCTCCTGCCCCCCAGTGCCGGCTGCGGGCAGCGCCGCGCGCCCGGGGCCCGCCCGCTGCTCCCGCCGGCTCCCAGCCCGCGCTGGCTCGCCGGAAGGAGGGGGTTTGCAGCCAAAGTTACTTTTAAACATCAGTTTAAACAAAAAAAACCTCAACCAAACAACCAAAAACCAAAAACAAACCCAAAAACCCCAGGAAACAAAAAACCAGCCGAAACCACTAAAACCTAACCCAGCCACAGAAACATCCCAAACGTGTGGGTGACAGGGACAAACTCCCCGTGGGTGTCACCGGGTCTGTCCCCCCGTGCTGGCCGTGCCAGCTGCTCCCACGGCTGGTGACGGTGAGAGGCACCCCCAGCCCTCCCCTGCCCTTCTCTGGTCTCTCTGGTTTGCACTCACATTTTACATCCCCACTTCTTGTGTAAACCTGACTTTTTGGGGGTGCAGGGCGAGGTCTGAGTGCTTTCCCTCCTCGCCAGAGTAACTTTTGGACCTTCTGGCAGCTTTCAGCTCAAAGGGTTCTTCCATGGATCTGCTCCTACGACCCTGTGAAGCTGGGAGATAGATGAGGCCGGTGACTGCGTCCCAGGCAAGGGATGACAGCGCATCTACCTGCCAAGGGGCACTCAGGGAGTGCACAGCACAAACCTGCGTGAATCAAGGCTTCATTTATTTCGGTGCTCACAGCCTCGTTCTTTGGCATGGAAAGTGCAACACCTTTCTCCCTGTCCACCCTCCGAGCTACGAAAACAAAATGTGAGAGGACCTCAAGTTCTCCCAAGGAGCTAGTTATCCTCCAGCATTCATAACTACAGACAGACGTGTCCGAGTTGCAGCTGGCAATAGCATCACCTCAGAGTATCTTACTATCTGTAAACAAAGTGCAAGTAACAGCAGCGTCTGCTATGAATCTCAGTGTTTGACTTTTTCCCAGAGCTCCACGTCTGGGAGACAAATGGCTACAGCTTTCCCCAGAAAGCAAAGCTTTTACCTTCTTTATTATTATTAAGAAAGAGCCAGGAATTGACCTGATTGCACCAAGAAGGCAAAGAAGCCGGGGGTGGTGGGGGGGGAACAAAAAAGAGATATTATGTGATCCATCTGTATTTGTGTGGCAGATCCTGATCAGTCAGTTTGGATTCCGTGCTTCTGGAGATACAACATGATAAAGCTTTCAACTTTGTCTGGATTTACTTTTAAAAATTCTCCCCCACCTCCCCAAAGTGGAAGGTTTTACTCCTGCTACTAAGGATTCAAAACAGGACTACAATAGCAACTTTCCTTAATTGTTTCTCTATCAGGAATTCAGAGGCATCTTGTAACAGTTAAGCAGCATAGCAACAGCATTAATTGTGTACCAGCTCCTGTAGAGGCCGCACACAACTAATTTATAACAGCAGCAGGGCCCTCGGTAGGAGGATCTGCTAACAAGTCTGTCCTTGGTATCACCAGCTCTGCACGCTGAAGAAACTGCTGCTTTGTGAGCTTATTTCCCTTATCTGACCTAGCGAGGAAGAAAAGTGGAAAAACAGTTCACAAGTCAGGAGACTGATGTAACAGAAGCACGTTTACGAAAATCATTCAGAAAACACCTTCACTCTTTCATGTCTGTTTTTTAAATACGAAGTATCGTGGTTAGATTCCAGATCATCCAGAAAGACACTTTAATCCCATTACACGAGGAAAACTTCTCCCTCGCACACTGGTGTTGAAGAGCTGGGTCAGTACAGACAGGAGGACAAGCTGAAAGGCCGGGAGCAGCCGTGCCCAGGGGAGAGCACCCCGGGAGATGCCTGGGGAGGAATTGCAGGGCTGTAGCAAGTGGAGAGCAGCTGCCTCCAGCTCCCTGCCCTGGCTGGCCCATGCCACAGGCCGAGCGCAGCGGGATGCGTGCTGGCTCCTTGGCTTCTTCTCTGCTGATGGGGCTGGGAATGCTACTTCTGCTCTGAGCCAGCCAGCATTGCGCCCCTTTCTGGGCTGCCTACCTGTGCCTGGGAGAGGGAAAATAGCTGGGCGAAGGTCCGCTCTGCACTAGGGACAAAGCTTTCGGCTGGTTCCCCTTCCTAGTTCCTTACGAAAAAAAAAAAATTTACATTTCCCAATACCAGGCAGGGTGTTGCATTTGCTCAAGAGGAAGCTGAGCTGTACAACAGCTGAGTCAGCTCCGGGTTGTGTAAACTACATCTCCGGCCCCCAGGGAGAGACATCCACTCTAATCCCAGCGTTAGTAACATCCACAAATCCACATGGACCACCTCATTTTATGGTAAATTCCTAACTCTGGAGGTCTTCATGTAAGTAAAATGAACACTACAAAACCCATGTGCATTAAGAGGCTGCGATATAGCTCCCCCACTTATAGATAAAATGAAAGGCTGTAGGTGTAAATAAGACCATTTAAAGACCAGTATCATGAAGCTGGGCCCTAGCAAGTTGAAAATCTCTTACTACTTACAGTGCGTCTTATGGGAGCACAACAGAGCCCTTAACTCTCTGGCTGCTGTTTCTTAGAGAACACTTCCCATTTTTATTCTACTTCAAGAGCACAGCAACAGAGCAAAAAAAATTGCATTATATGCACTTTCAAAATTTTTTTCAAACATTTTTAAAATTACCATTGTCGAAATGGGTTGACGTGCATGCCGGCAGGGCTCTGCCTCCCCGCGTTCCCACCAGGCACTTGTACCATATTTGGTAGAGTAATGAGGATGGGAGACCAGAAGGAAAAGCCTGTCTTGGCAGGCAGCAGACAATAAAGCCTCTTTTGTACAAGCTGTAATTTGCGGTCACTATTTTGGTGAGCACTGATGCCTTTCATTCACTCCGAGCATGCCCCTCCTCTGCCCTCCAGCCCTCACCCCACCAGGGATGGGGCTCTGAACCACAGCTTCCAGCACAACTGAGGGCATGAAAGCAACAGGCTAAAATGAGTCCTGGTTAACAGGGGACAAAACAGACAAGGAAAGAGCCTTTGGATACCCTACCAGCTAAAGGAAGATAAGGTGCAGGCTCACAACCTGATGGGAAAGATCAGAACGAGCCCACTGCAGTGAAGCTTGGTGCAGTCAATTTTTCTTTTGTTCTTTTGTCTTTACAAAAAGGATTATCTATAGCAAGAGCAAATTAACAAGCAAATAAACACACATCCAGATGAACAGGCTGGAGAACATTCGGATCTAGCAGCTGTCTTCAGGTGGGCAGAGTCTTATTAATCCCGCAGCACGTAATGATCTAAACACGGATGCAACCCGAAACACAGGCAGTTTTCCTTCAGGCCTGTAGCAGACAGAAGTCTTTAAAAACTGAAGGACAAAGATCTTGTTTGTCTTCAGAAAGGAAGCATCCAAGAAATTATTGGTTCATTCATCCAACTTTTATCCCTAGAGTAATTCTGGAACAAAGTGAACAGTATTTTTTTATCCCTTTTTCACATTGTTTACCAGTTATCAAGAACAGTTCGTGCCAAACCAGTGCAGTTTCCCTTTTTGACAGGCCTAATGTATGAGGCAACATCCCTCTAATCAGCTTGAGGAAGTGTAACAGTTAATCACCGAGATGGATACACAGCTAGCTGAAAAAAAAAAAAACAACAACCAAACACATTAAGGAGCATTGACCACCTGGCAGGACAGTGAATGCTGCTGTTTCGCAGGAGTCTGTCAGGTTAGCAGCTTTATTCAGCATTTTAAACAATTGGAAGCAATCAGATTATATCAATGGAGAAATGGTTAGAAAGATGTCTGGGGACACAATTAGAGTATTAAAAAAAAAAAAAAGTAGCCATTTTCCAAATGGCACAGTAACACAAGTGACAAAAATGCAATTCAGTAAAATTGTTAGAAGCATTCCTCTTAGGCAGGAGAAATCAGTTTTGCAGTAAGGAATGACTGACAGGGCAGCAGCATTGCTAAAAGGCTCAGAAATCGTAGAAAGTCACAAACTGCAGAACAGCTATACGACAGTCCATTGCCACAGAAAGAAGCAGCTAGTCGCTCTGGGCGAACGTGGGGAAAGAGAACTGAGAAACGAATAAGGTCTCTCTTCCGCTGGCTTGGGGATGATGCAGTCTGGCTTAGATAGCAACACACTCAGCTCTAGATAAGACCAACAAGAATAATGAATTATTTAGAAAACATAACTTAGGAGGTTAAAAGGTGGAAGTTGAAAAGGTCTGCTTTTTTCTCAAAGTAGAAAAGAGCAGAGACAGAACTCAAGACAGCATGATCAGAGTGCAACCATGCTAAACAACCATGGTCCCCAGTGATGGGAGGAAGGAGAAGGCAACTTAATTTGCAGTAAAATCAATTTAGGTCAGTTATTGGAGGAGTTTTCTAATTAAGGAGAATACAGCAGTGGGACAAAACATTTGGGAGACTCCTTCACTAGAGATTTTTTTAGAAGTTGGACAAACCTTCACCAGGAGCACCCTGTCCTGGCACTGCTCAGCAGAAGAGCACAGGGCAGGCAGTGCCCTGACAACTCTTCCAGCCCTACATAGGCTTTAATAAATGGAGGATCAGTACCATTTTACATACATCCCAGAAAAAAACCAAACAAACAAAATTAACGTTATGCACCTAATAAAAACAGCCCAGTGTTTCCAAAGGCTGCAGGATTTTTGCTCCAATCCAAGCTCAAACATACCAGCTTTTCTACCTTTTATTCCTCTTAGGAAAACAAGTCACAAGGTCTCGTATGTAATAAAAGTGCTATGAAAATCAGTTGTGGACAAATGTCAGCTAATGACTCTGCCTTAGTACCTGCCGGTCTAGTCAGGGTTATCTGCAGCTGAGTATTCTCCTAGAACATGATAGGACGTGAAGTTAAAACTAAATAGCCATACCCTGAATAACTTTCCCTGTAGCCAACTTTGACATTTGAAGGACTGAGCAGTTTCACACCACACCTTTTATGAGTACCTAGCTGGCATTTCTGAAGTTTCTACACTGACATTTTCTGTGAAGGAAGGAAACTAGTGAGGCTAAGAGTCTTTGAAGTGCAGGAGGGAGAAAGGCTCCAAGAAGCAAACCAGATAGACACAAGCTGATTTTGGTGCTCTCACTGCCATTGCCAAAAAAATCACTAGATTTTGTTTCAACTTGCTACATTAAAACAGGTTCAGAAGTGGCACTGACATAGCTAAGTGCCTTAAAACCACCTCATTCCTGGGATTTCAGACTTTACAGAATTACACTGCACATGTGCAGAGAGCTCTGAGACAGCAATTCCTGACAGCACGGGATCTAATCGATCTTTCTTTAGATCAATAGGAAAGGATGCCTGTTCCATTCACCAATTTGTTCCTAACATGAAACACATTCTGTTGGGGTTTTGGGGATGATTTTTTTTTTTTTAGCAGAGAAGATGTAGGGCCAGCTTTACTTTTAAAGCAAGACATTAGTTTTACTCCCAGTTCAAGCTCCTCCTTTTGATTTAACTTAGTAAATTTTGTCTAGGTTCCAAAAAGTGGCAGTGCCTGAGCTTAATGAAAGCCGTTTCTCACTAAGCTTTCAATCTCATCACGCTCTTAGCCAAGTCCATTTTAGCAGTTTGAGCCAAATTAGATAGAGGAAAACTTCAATGTAATAAGCCAAGAGTATGATTACTGGAAGTGCTGGTTAACTGGAAAGCATCTATTTGTAGATGCTTTGTGCAAGAATCACAAATATCAAAATAATTTCAGTGAAAGCAAAACAAAGAGCAGAGAGTACTACTAGAATACACTGGCTGCTCTACAGCTTTGCAGTGACAGCCGCAATCATCTTCCCCCGCCGAGTTACTACCTTCGGAAGGCTACTTGGCAATAACCAGAGCACAGCTGTAGAAGGGGTACTTTAGCAATAAAGAACACAAGGTTTACAAGCAAAGAGAAAGGATTTCATTAACCTAACCAACATAGCTGGAAAAAAAGAGAGAAAAAAAACCTCCCCAAGAGTCATCAAGAAGCTTTCAGGCTGAGGCACAGTTTCCAGACCTTAAAAAAAAAAAAAAAAAAAAAAACTTATTCT
>JAAGAY010008458.1:20624-40001 GCA_011801015.1 Ardeotis arabs
CTTCTTCCAAACCTTAAAAAAAAAAAAAAAAAAAAAAGTCTTCTCTCCTTTGCCTCCCACCCAAACCCATATTGCTTTGCTGTGGTGATAGCGTGGATGTAGTTACATCAAAGCACTCTCAAATCTCCTACTTTCACCATGATTCAACATAGCTAGCAGGAAGCTCATCCAAATAGAGATTTTAATCTGATTTTGCATGTAGATGTTAAGTATTATCTAGAAACCACATTTCTACAGCTGGCAATATGAACGAGGGGGCTTGCTGCCATAAAGGTTTTTGCAAATATTGAGTAAAGCTGAAGTATTTGAGAATCATCTCGATGAATCTTCAATAACCCTGATAGATTTGCTCCTCCCAGCCCCACTGTGCCTGTTCCTGGACCTGAAGAGCTCAGCTGCTGCCTGACCATGGTGCTGGGGTGAGGACAAAGGAGTGAAGTTTCTGCAGTGCCCTGACCATACCTGGGCTTCCACTCATCTACCTCTGCTCTTTCTTGGGTGAGGGGAAAACCCTCCAGAACTGAAAGTTGTCTTTTTTTTTTTTTTTTAAATGAAAAATAAATCAACGTTTCCCTTCTAGGGGAAATTCTGAATATTTGAAGTTCCAATTCAGAACTAAGTTTATTGCATATTTTCCAGTGAATGGAAATACCCAGTCTGTGAACAGTTCTACCTAGTGAGCACTGACACACTATGGCTTACAATTCAGTGTGTTAATCTATTGACTCATTTAAAGCTATCCAACTATGTCATGGCATTCCTTGGTTTAAATAAATTAAAATTCACTCCCCCTCTTGTTTAATTTTTCTAGTATGCCAAATACAGAAAACTTAAGTTATTTAACATAATGTATTAAAATAGGAAAAGATCACTTTTGAGGAGTGATCAAAATGATTATTACCACAAAAACCATAGAACTGGAAGCGAAAAATCCAAATGGACTTGCTTTTTAACTTTACAATTTATTCCTTAATTTTGAATTATCTGCTCACTGAACTGAAGGGAACAAAGTATGCTTTCTCTGCATCCTTCAAAGAAATCGTTGCTAATGTGTTTATTCGGCACTTGAACACAGTTGGGTCTAAGCAACTAGGTAATGGCTTTCATCAGTTTAGCAATCTGGCATTTTCAATGACTTCAGCAGCTAACAAACATAAAATATTGGAGCTACATTTGGTAAGGCTACAGCAACCTCAGTCAAATTCTAGTCTGAAAATTTATTAACTCTATAGCGTTACGAAAAACACATTGCCAATATAAGAAAAATAGAGTGGCATTGAGTACACGAGGGGACCACACAAGTCTTGTTCACAGCTCCATCTCAGTTTCATTACCCGAGCCAAAAAAGTTACAGTTGTACCATTCCCCACTGATTGTGTGGCCCGAGTTTACTTTTAAAAAGGAAGATGGCAAAACAACACTCATTTTTTCTTCTCTAGGTTCTGCATGCCTCAAACATGGTTTCTCATTAAACCATTGCCATCTCTTCCATCTCAGTTTATTTTCTCAACCCAAGAATGAAATGTCATGCAGTTATATTGAAAAATATTCAAACATATTTATTCATTCTTTAAACAAACTTACAGATCAAGTAACTGCAATGAAGAACAAACAAACGGTAGCAAAACTTGGAAAATTTCAAGCTAAAAAAACCCCTAACCATAAACAAGACACATTAAGGTTGAAAATATACTCAGACACTTACTTTACATGCCAATACACAGGCTCAAGAAGTCCATCCATTAGGAAGTGTGTCAATTACAATTACTCGGGAAATAAAGAATTACCCAAAACATTTCTACATAGCGATCTAACCCATCCTCCGCATTTAAGTCTTCCTTTTGGCTTTGCACCTTCCATCTGTTTTTTCCACTCCCTTGGCTTTATGAATTTTTTTGGTTGTTGTTGTTTTTCAAACAAAAAAGCTTTGGTTTTACCACAAACACCAAAACAAAAGTAAAAAGAACTTAGGGTAAAGTACTGAGGATCACCTTCCTAGACTGCTATACTGAAAGCCACAAAATTTTATATTAAACTGTTATACTTACTTATCTTGAAATCACACATTTCTGTTTTCTAGTGGTCTATGATGAGCAACATTCTAGATGAGGTAGATTTGAGAAATATTTATATTGCCGTAATTATACAAATATTGCAGGGGAGAGGGAATGAAGTTGGCACAGGAATTTAACCACCCCTTCCCCCACACTACTCCTTTAACTCTGGAATATCAGATAGTGCTGCTAGCTGACTTTGTATAACCTGAGCTTTGTTTTATCTCACTGAAATCCCTGAGGCTTTATTCTTATTTTGTCTCATTAACCAATTTTTACGCCTTTTTTTTTTAGCCTGGTTGTAAGGAAATATTTAAGCTAATATGGTGCCTGCTAGTTCTGCTACATTTCTCCTCCCCTTTCTACCATCAGTAATGAGAGGTAGATAAGAGATGTGGAGGCAACTGTATATTTGAGAGCTCAGTGGGGACTGGGGAAAGAATTGGATTTATTGAGAGGGAGGGAATACATAAGAAGGTAAAGGATGTAAATTTGTAGCTTAAAAGCAAGCTCCGTTAGTTCTACTTCTCACAGAACAGTATGTTCTAAAAATGTAGCATTTCATTTCAGATTTTTGGTTGATTGGAGTCTGAGGACAGGGCTGAACTTTAAAAGGTTAGTGGCTATAGAGTTTGTTCCTAGCAAACTTCTGAGGAGATCTCTTCCCAGTCTGCTAAGACTGACTATATCCCTGACTAGTCTGCACTTACCTGGGAGGAGCAAGAAATTCCTGAACACTAACTGTAAACAGCTTGCATGGATCCCTTTCTCCCCATTACATTAATTTCTGCTTCCAGCACAATCAAGGTATTGCTGTTAACACCCCAGCAGCAGGGGGTAGAAACTAATGCTCAGAATTCAGAGCAGAGCAATGTCACAGTTGTGCCAGAAAACATCTGTTGAGCTTTGCTGGGTAAAGCAACCTCAAAACAAAACCATCAAAAAATGAACAAATAAATTCATGAATGTAAAAAAAAAAAAAATTAAAAATTTTTTAAAAATAATAAAAAAAGGGATAATCAAGCTGGTGCAGTAAGATACAAAAGAAATTTTTTTTTTCAAGTCAAATCAGCACCTTGTTTTAAATTGCTAAGCTCCTAGAGGGGAAGCTCAAATCACAGCCTCATCACTACAGGAAGAATAAAGCTTATCCTTTAGAAAGCAGGCCAAGGTTGTCATCCTGTCTTCCCCCAAATCCGTCAGCTCAGCAGTATGGATGGGTCTTGACATCTTTGAATTAATTCTGTTTCAGTGGTTTAGCATTTGCTAATTAATTTGACCACAGCTCCTTAGTCTCATGCATCCATTCTGGTAATTTTACTGGACAGACTCAGCATGACTTAGCTTCCAAAAATCAGGTGATTTCAGGCCAATATGGCCAAAGTACAATCACAGTCTGGTGAGATACAGTTATCTGCCACTGCACAATACAGGTAAAAAATTCTATTTATCATTTTAAACAAAGTATAATTAACCCAAGAAGCTAATGAAGGCAAAGTATCTGAGGACAGGCATTTGAAAGGACTAAAAAATTAAGCCTTTTCTATGAATAGTCCGGATACCAGCTGGGAAGCAGAGAGGCTTTTCATACACATTTTTTAAGAAAAAAATAACCCTCTTATGGGCTTTGACCAGGCCACAGCTGACACACATCAACCAGAAGCTTAAGAAGGTCAGTCCATAAACGGCCCATGCTCTGGCATTCTGCCTGGCAGCAGCTCCATGTAGTAGCACTAATGAGCCATCTACTGTAAACGAGCCTCATCTCACCTGCAGCAGAACAGAGCCAAATACTTCTAAGAAGTCACAGTGCTGGCTCCAAAAGACCCATTTACAGCCTGAAGTAAGGCACAAACACAAGCACAAATGACAAGTAATAGGGCAGAGCTGGCTGGAGCCAGAAGGAGAGATGCTGCAACACAGTCAGACGAAAGTTATGTACACGCGCTCATCTCGAATGCTCCAAGATGAGTATTTCTAGCAGAGGTGGAGGAATGGCCACTGTTAGCAATGTATCTTCTGAGCATCAGAGAAGCAAGGCTCAGAAAGGACTCAGGCCTCTTCACATCTACATTGTCACCTGAGGTACAGGAGCAGGGATGAAAGTTTCCTCATCTTTCACTGGTAAAGCAGAGTTTATCGGTTTTCTTTTTCAGAATTAACGTACTCCGGAGTTTCTGTCAAAATTAAAGAATGAATTTCTTCTTCCTTAATTAACTTGTCATAAGTATTCACAGAATCATCCTTTGCACAGCTCTGAAAGAGAACAACAACATTTTTAACAGTGCTTCTTCGCGGTGAGCATTGTTTTCTCAGCCCAGTAAGGCAGACCTGTTTCACAACACATAGCCTGTATTACGGTGAAAAAGCCAAGGTAGCTCAGTTAGGTTTGTTTAGAAATAAGACTTTCCATAATGAGTTTTATGTTTATTTTTCCTGAAATAAGGGCCCATAGCATGTCTTTCATCAACCAAAGCCTGAAGCAGCTACACTTAGTTTTGTTCTTTTGCCAATGAGAAGCTAAATGTCCTGATTTACTTCATAGTTAACTGATTGTGATAAAGCACTAACAATAAAAATTTCTGGAAGTCAAATATGAACAGAATATTCAGCATCATAAATATGAGCAACTAGCAGAGAAAGACCTGAATGTTCAGAAGAAGTAGTTTGGTGGAGTTGCAAAAACAAACAAACAACAAACAAAAAAAACCCACCACCAGAAAAACCCCCCAAACCAAACCCAAAACAGATGTAAGTGACTAGCAGTCTGAAATAACAGAATAATGCAATTCTATTAACACATCTAGAAAAGTATATGCAATTTAAAGTAAAAAAATTCCCCCTCAGCTTTGGGCAATCGTTTCTGAACAACTCTTATTATTGTAAATACTTACATATAAACAGTTAGTTTTAAGATAAACATAGATATTAGGAAAAAGAAAATTGGAAGCTTACAGATTCCAGTTCAACAGATTAGTTGGCCCAACTGCTTCCTACTAACCTGGGAATCCTCATTCTGCTCTCCAAACATGCGCTTAAGAATTTCTCTAGGGTCCGGAATTGGTGGAAGAATTAGTATCTTAAGCCTTGAGAAAATTAAAGAGAAAAGCTTTAGATAAAAGATGTATTAATTTAGAATTCACCATTTCAATGTTATTCTTGGATATGGTAAAGAAAGTCCACGGAGTTAGTTTTGACATCATTGGCCAGCTTTCATTCTCTGCAACTGTAGCCTAATTCTCATTTTTATTCCCCAAATGGAAAGTAAATGGGAATATTCAAACAAATAGATTCTAAATAACTTTCACTGTTGATAAAGACAGCAGCAAAAGTAGACTTTAAAAAAAAAAATCTAGTAAAATTTACTTTATATATAAGCTTAAGTAATTAAGTTGAAATTCAAAATTAAAGAGAGGGGATGTAATACCTGTGCAAGAAGAATCTAACTGTAAGCAGATATAAGCAATGTTACCCAGATATAAGCAATGCAACCAGAGCACGTATACAGTCCACAGACCTAATTCTAATGACTGAGGCACAACGGTGCTGCCATTTTTGTTACACACGGCATGCTACTGATAAAACTGATGCTATTGAAACATCATGGACAGTTACCTGGAAGAGATGAATTGTAACGCAAGTCAAAGACCAGTCAGAATTAGTAGATTGTAAATAAAAGGAGCTCGTTATTTACCTTTGTAGATAAACTAGTAGAATTATCATAGATACTGCTACTATTAATGGAATGGTGATTATTAAAACAAAATAGAATGTAGAGTCTGTCTTCTCACCTGGAAAACAAACAAACAAACAAAAAAAATCACAGAAACTTAGGGATGTTTTGGGAGGCTTTTTAGGAATAATGACAACAAATTAATTCTCTAATTAACTCACAGACTGAATGATTTTCAAATACACAAGCACTTCCATAGGCAAGAACTCATTTTTCAAAGCATGATATTATAACGTAGATACATTTGCCAAGCAAATTAAAACGCAAGACTCAGGGCTAAAAACCTGACAGAACTGGAAAGGGATCGTTGCACAGCTACATGGATGGCAACCTCATCAACACAAACAGCAGTACAGGCAGTAATTGATAGCACTGCTGAAGGACTAGAACTCTCTTGCCCTCTTTTCACCCAAAATTAAACAGATCGATAGGAAGATGATCTTTGACTCCCATTTATTTAGCAGACATAAGGTATTAGACACTTTACAGATGAACAATAAAGCGCAACAAATTGCAGGCACAATTTTTCTCACCAATGCTCTTTTCTTCACTCCAGTCGCTATAGAGCTTGCTGCTGTAACATTCGGGCTTTGGTTTTGCTCTCACTTTGAAGACGTACTTCTTATTGGGATCAACACTAGGAATTGATGTAAAATTATTTTTAACCTAAGGTAAAAAGAAAAGGTAATTCGCTTTGTTCAATTACCAATGTATTCTCAGTCATTTACAAGCCTATTTTCATTGTGCAGTTAATGTATTCTGAATGTTTTGATGGAAGATCTTTTTATGAATACTGAACTTAAAAAAAGGACATGGTAGCATTTAACCAGCACAGACTGCCTAAATAGAGATTCCGAAGCTAAGATTTAATCTTATTAACTGCTACATCTATCATACTGCATTTGGCATCAATGATTAAACTAAAACTCAGTGTCTGGAACAGTGGTGGGGTTTTTTTTTTTTGAGAAACATCTGTGATTTACGCTGCCTTCTCCTCTCTGCCACGCAGAAATGTTGATCTAACTTGGACCATACTGAACTCTTCTGTGATGCCTCCACAGAGACACACAAATGCACTAGCTGGGATCGAATTTCACTTTATTTTTGATCCAAAATGCTGAGGAATGCCGATATTATTCGAGTTTGCTAAATTGGAGGACAAACAGCTAAATATGCTCCACAGGAGCAGACTGCCACCTTACTTTCAAATTTATCATGTTGTTTACCATTCTGATCAAACAGTACAGTCAGTTTGGCTATACATGTACAGCCATGAGTATGTCCAGACACTGAACTCAATGCTTTTTATAGGTAGATTAAAATCAGTCTATCTAAGAGCATACGCCTTTTTCTTCCCGCCCCATCTTCAGTCTTTTTATCCCCTTGCTTTTCTGTATGATATTCTGTGTTCTTGTGTACACCAGCAATTAATTTTGCTTTATGGTAATCAAGTCACATCATTCAAGAACAAGGCAGTCCTCTGACAGAGCGAAGACCAACAACAGGAAAACCCAACACCAACAGACCAAAATCCTGTACCACTGAGAAGCAAACAGGTACATGCACCACACTGTATAAATGTTGTTAGTTCAGTATATACTTTATCAGCCTGTTTTCGCACATTACTGCTTTGCTGTGACAAATGATGGCAAGGATTCAAGACTTGCCTTGTATGGATATTACTAACAGAAACCTACTGTATGGGAGAAAAATCTTATGTCCACACAACACTTCCAGCTAGTGCACCACACCTGTTCATATGCAGCGTATATACTTTTTCATTTTTAAACAGCAAATATTTGAGTTACTGTGAATATCAACAAAAATTATAAAAGATACATAGGGAAAAAAAAAAAATCAGTTAACTATAAGTAATTAAAGGTTACTTTAATTATCTGAGCGGTGTCCAAATCACCAGTGTGATATTCAACTTCATAAGATAAACAGTTTCCTGGGAAGGTGTCCGATTCACTCCATTCTACATGTATTTCATCATTAATCTTTGACAGTGTAACTCTTCTTGGTGTAGCAGGTTTTACTGAAATGCAAAATGGAAGAATTAGTTAAAAATTGTATTTCACTGGTAACAAAAGTGGTTAGAATTCCTGTATTGCACAGTATTACACTTTTATCAGTTTAGGAGCAGAAAGAGGAAAAAGTTAGCACCAAAAAGTAAAGAAAGAATAAAAACGACAAAAGAATAAGAGTAAAAATGAGTTGAAAATAAGAAAAATTAAAAAAAAACCAACAACGAAACAAACCCAAACACCAAACATTCACTGTTTGGTTACTGTCTTCGTAACTCCTAAATCGAAGATCAACAGAAAAGAGAACATCTAACCATGTTGTCCCATCCACAGCTTATGAGTTGCAAGCTTCTCAAACATAATGATATACTAGCAAACTTATTTTTTAAATTATTTTTTATAATACGGTGTTAAACTTACCAAGAGTAGTAGGATTTTTACTTGCACACAGAGGCCTAATTTTTTCAGAATCACCTGTAATCAAAATACTTATAGCTGGGTAAGTACTGATGACTTTTGGGAAGCTAAGATTGAAAATGCATTCAAAGATTCCTTGGTCCACAGAATAGTTGTTGCACTTCTTATGGTTTTTCAAGCCATCAAACCTATAGGAATAAAAATATTTTTTTTTAAACTTCGAAAGCATAGGACAGCAAGGGGCAAGCTTGTTTTTAAACCTGTAATAAATTCTAAAGACTAATCTTGTACTAAAGCTGTTCTATAGCATATATAGAAGTGAAGCTAAGCAAAATAAGAAGCTTCACATTTATTTCAAGCTTTAGAATTAATGTTATTTCTGTAAAGAGTGTCACGTAGCAAAAAGAGACAAGTTTGCTTTATATCCAAGCACCAAATAGTACAGCTGCTTTCAGCTTTGGTTCACATTTTCCCCATGGGAAAATAGTTTCAGGGAAAAAAAAAAAAATATTTAAAAAAGTAAACTACTTTGGATCACTTCCCATCAACAGAATTTCACTTCTGGGATAGAATGAGCTGTTCAGTCTCCTTCAGCAACGCCTCAGGTATCGCGGCTCTTGCATGAGACGGTCAAGTCTCACTTATTGCCTGCATTTGCTTTTCAAGATGTCAGTTTTCACTTCCAATAACAGAGAACCTTCTTCCTTGCTTCTCTTTGCTCCCCAAATGTATTAAATTATTTATTTAAAAGTGATACAGAGTAAATCAGAGTTTTGTTTAGGAGCACAATAGGAGTGACTTCCCCTACTTCACATCTCAATACATAGGAGCTGAGGAAGCCAAAATAGTCTCTCCTGTTTTCGGGACAGACCTCTTTTTTATTCCCCCTTCTCACCTCCCCGCCCTGGAGATGAGGAAGACAGGAGGCATTCAGAGCAGACAGCACTGTGCCAACGCATCAACCTGCTCTCGTAAGCCTCCATTCTGTGTCACTGTGCACTGACTGGATTCGTTTGTTCTAAGCTAATGTCATATTCATGTTCACTTTGGATTAAAAGATCGGATTTTAGAGGAATATATCAAAGAAGAACACAAAACAGAAATAAACAATATTTTTTCAGGTCATTGTTCAGTCATTTCTGGGGGGAAAAAGAATCAAAACAAAATGAAGACAAAAAACCCCAAACACACAACCAAAACCAAACCCTCACCTGCATTACAGAAAATGTATCTTTCACTCCAAAAGTCAAGTATTTCCTTAATTTTCAGCTTTAAAACAAAAAAAACCCCACCCCACTATTTTTCTTTCCAAGCAGCATGAATCAAAACACTTTGCTGTCACTGCAGCTTCATATTTAATTAAAACTAAGGGGTAAGCTGAAAACACATAGCTCTAATTAAAGCATTATTCCAGTAAGTATCCATACACTCAGAAATACAGATCTTCAATGCCTCATTGGTACTGCTCTTGTAATAAATAAAAAATTTATTTGAGTAGCAGTTTAGAGACAAAATAGTCCTCCCTGCATTTAACTAAAGCAGCAAGTTTTCTGCTGTTTGCTGTCTGAATGCATTAAAATTGAACAGTTAGCCCGTGAGGCTGCCACTGGAGAGGAAGAACAATTTTATTTAGTCAGTTCAGGCAAGAAAGCAAGCTGATTTAAAACTACAACAAGGGGTGTTCAGAAAGAAAAATTAAATATTTCTACAGAAGCAAATGCGATCTGGTATTTCACAAGCCCCATCATCATGCAGAAGTATGCATAGATTAGAGTGCACAGATCTTGCTGCCAAGTTTTTGCTCACACCACAACTCTGCTCCTTTGGAACAGGAGACTATTTATGGCAGTCAGCTGGCAAGCAGGGATGATGATAGAAAGATGTTCTTCATAACTTTCAAGGTGAATCAGTTATTCATGACACCGAAGATACAAACAAAACTACTGCTAAGTGTTATTACTGCTTTCATACCATTTTCCAATGATTTAAGAGCTGACAGACACATTATTGAGTGATTCTGACTTAAATGGCCCATGTTTGTTGGGCCGCAAAGAAAGCAATTAATGTATTGGTCTAGCTCAGTTCTTAATTCTTCTCTCTTTGAATCCACAATTAGAAAAAAAATTAGAGAGCAATAGCAGTTATTTTAAAATGGGCTACAGAGGCAGACAGTGGTTCACATTATACTTGTATCAACTTCCAAAAAAAGACTCAGCAACAGCAACCTCTTGACCCTTCAGCAGTGAAGTTTTCTGTTGGACAGGACCCAAAACTAACTTATACACAGTGCACTGGGATCTTTCAAAGCAACAGGAAGCAGAGAAGTAAAATGTGCACAGTAAAACTAAAGATTAGGGCTAAAGCACTTGAGTTGGGAATAAGAAGTTTGTACGAACCAGTAGAATAATGTATAATTGGTATCACTGCTTGCATTCTCCCCAGGACGCCACTTACAAACCATGTACTCTAAATTCCGCCAAACACAGCTCAAGTCAACAGCAGCAGTACCTGGCATACCTGCAAGGCAAGTTGGAAAGGTGTCTTAAAATTTATTTTCCCCAGTTTCCAGAAGTAAAACATCCCTCTTTACACAACTGAAACTGTCTGGAAGGCAAAGACGGGTTATCTCTCAGCCTGCACTGCCTGGCTCAGCACAGCCAATGATGAATTCCAGTTGTTTATTGCCTGCAATAGCTGAAATCTCAGCAGGGTAACTTCTAAATGCAAGCTAATCACAACAGTGATCTCTGTTTCCACCACATCTGAATTACTACTTAGAGTTACCTGATGCTAAGGACAAGGTGTTGAGTCAGGAAAGTATTTTGTTCTGTTAAACTACAGATACTTCAAAAAGGAGTTGAAGTAAATGGCAATTATAGTGATAGCACTTAGCTCTGTTACAGTTATTAGAGCCATCAATGTAAAAAATAAGCAGCAGTTAATTATATCATCTTGTCCAGATACAATATTAGTTTTTCAGTATTCTGAATACAGAAACACCTGTAGATCCTAAACACAGACAAAGGAACACTGGGGTAAGTTGAATTTTTAATTGCAACCCATATACCTCTAGACATTCAACTTCAATATATTGAAAACCCAAATTACAGACCATAAATACGAATGAGTACATAGCAATTGGGAATAGACACATCAATATATGTTCCAGACAGAGCAATTACTTTCATGGTCAATCTTACATTTTTGTATGGTACAAGTTCTTTAGACTGTATTATCATATTACAGCGTATTAGATATTTTTTTCTTTTGGCACGTTGCAACATCTCCAAGAACTAAAACCAAACAAAACTATTAATTTTATCAGCAGTCCAGACTTTTATGAATAACAAACCCCAAACTACCTTCATTTCCAAGATTGCATTCTCCCTGAAGTAGTGACTCTCTAAGAGCACAGGAGAATTAAAAAGGTATTCCTATTCCAAAAAGTATTAAAAAAATATTTTAACTGCAAGCAGACTTTTAAAAGCCCCAACCTGTTTAATACATGCTGTCCTAATGATCTGCTTCCCTGATTTTCCAGAATACTCTACTGACAGACATGCAGACAAGCCTGATAACGTCTCAGATTCTCCCATCCACACGCGGTTTTCACCCCCGCTCCTGGGTCAGACAGACTTCCACCACTCAAGGCAAGAGGGTCTATTTCCTTACTGTACCTCCTAACTTCCAGCATCCAGCAGAACACATTAGTCCTTAAAGTCTGCTTCCTAACAATTTTACTATGTACCCCTGTCCTGGTTTTATTTAGTGCGTGGGGGACTACGGTGGCAGCTTCTGTAGGAAACTGCTAGAAGTTGTTTCCCCTTTGTCCAGTGGACTCGGCTGGGCCTAGGGCAGACCCACTGCTGGCCAAGGCTGAGCCAATTGGTAGCAGAATGTTCCCCGATAACGCCTCTGTGATAACGTGTTTAAGAAGGGGAAAACAGGAAAAAAAAAAAAAAAAAAAAAAAAAAAAAAAAAAAAAAAAAAAAAAGATGTGAAGAAGCTGAGCTGGGGCAGAGAAGGGGAGGCGGCGCGAGCCTGTGGGCCTTGCAGGCCTCACCCTCTGGCCTCCCACCGGGCGGCCGACTGGGCCCAACTCAGCCCGACCCGGCTGCAAGAAGCAGAGAGGAGATGAGATGTGAAGAGATCCTGAGAGGCGTCTGCCTGAGCCTGTTGTGAAGAATTTCTTGTGAGAGGAACGGCTGCAGACGCCAAGGTCAGTGAAGAAGGAGGGGGAGCAGTAATGCTGCTCCTGGCCGAGATTCCCCTGCAGCCCGTGGTGCAGCCCATGGTGGAGCAGGCTGTGCCCCTGCAGCCCATGGAGGCCCACGGAGGAGCAGAGATCCACCTGCAGCCCGTGCAGGACCCCACGCTGGGGCAGGGGAGGAATGTGAGGAGTTCTTCCCCTGACGAGGAATTTGCAGTGTAAAGCAACGTGTGATGAACTGAACATAACCCCTATTCCCTCTTCCCCCCTGTGCTGCTCTGGGGGGAAGGAGGTAGAGATAATGTTAAGCCTGGGAAGAGGGAGGGGTGGGGGGAAATTATCTTGTTCTCTGTCTCATTATCCTGCTTTGGTTTTAGTAATAAATGAATAGTTTTCCCCTAGTCAAGTCTGTTTTGCCCATAACGGCAACTTTAAAGATCTCTCCCTGTCCTTATCTCAAAGGTTTTTTATATTATCTCTCCCTATTCCCTTGGAGGGTGGGGGGAGTGAGAGAGAGAGACTGTGTACACTGGTCCCAATTGGGGCTAAACTATGACAACCCCTTATTTCCAGATGTCAAGAAACAAAAATTATTTTTTCTCTATGCATTTTGCTATGCACAGCTTTGTAGACCTCAGTCATCTCTTTTGATAAAGAGAGAATCCTACCATAATTATTTAAGTCACTCATTTATTCAACAAGTTGTTAAATTTGCTAGTTTCAACCCTCTAACGTTTACAAATGTAGGGTTATTTTAGGGACTTATGCTTGTACAGAAAAATAATACAAAATAAATTTAGATATTAGTAATTAAGTCAGCATACTTAATACAACCTAAGCCATAACTTATGTCACAACTACAGCATGCAGGATCAAAAGGAATGACAGGAATCATATCGTCGTCTTAGAACAGCATTTAAATTTTACAAGCTTGCCCATTAGGGTTTAAGCATCAGAAGTCTCCAGCTGCGTTTAGACATAGTGTAATCGTTCTGTTTAAGGTCTATCAATTGACCTAGCCTTTGTGGTTGGTATCTCCCTATTTCTCCGATATATTTCTATGATATTTTGTTAAAATAGCAGAGAAAACAAGGCTGTGTCTCCTCAGCCCAAGAGAGGTACGTCTGTCTCGGGTGTGGCTGCTGCCCGTGTTACCTTTTGGCACAAGGGAGGTCTCCACCCATCGGCTGGGTTTGCTGGTGTTATCGTACTTGCATTCACTTCTCACTTTTAAACGCATTTCCTCATTCAAGAACGTATCTGTCACACGGAAGCGACTCTTACTCCATTCCTGGGTTTAGATGAGGGGGAAGAAAACCAGAACAGATGACATATATCAGACACATGGGAATGACTATTCATGTAAGAATACATTACAGCCCCTCGGAAAGGCTGCAACTCAAAGCCAAATGAAATGTGTTTCTGACAACACTGGAAGCCTCAGCACCACTTAGCTTTTCTTTTTCCCCATCAGGCACACTCAGAACTCACCGAAAGAAAACTTCTTACTCCATTCACCTATAGACATGGGCAATGGCCATACAGAGATAAAGGAACAACTGTAATGTGGGGGAAAATGGTCCTACAGTCAGTCTTAATGCATAATGCAAAATAAGCATGTTTATACTACAGCTATATAAACAGGAACTTCCAGATGTAACCTTCACCTTTCTGTGTGTGTGCACACGAGCGTGTGATAAACAGAAGAACGAACATCTGGAGACATAACCAAGAATCAATGAGAAGAGCTGGCATGGATTTAAGGAGCAAAGGAAAAAAAAATATTAAAAAAAAATTTCCATAAATGGTTATTAAATACAGTGACACCACATCAGGCCCAAGTGTCCATGAACTTCCATTTTCAGAAGATAATCGGTGTTTGTGTGAGAAAAAGGCTTATCCTTTTCTCATACGCTTTCTTGAGCATCTTTTATTGAGCTAGGGGGATGTCTTTTACTTAACTGGAAACAGAACGCAAAAAAAACAAACAAACAAACCAAAAACCACCAAAACCTCTCAACTTTGTTATGACCAAAGAATGGTGTAACCACTTGTGTATATATTAAAAAAAAAAAAAAAAAAAAAAAAGGTACTAATGAGCAATGAACAGACTATATTCTACCAGCTGTAATGCAAAAAGATGCAGACACGATAGGAAGTCTGGTTCATCCTGTCATGTGAAACCACTGTCCCACAGCTCTTTCACGGCTGCTGACCTTAACATCTGTTAGACCTTTCCACAAACTCATTCAGCTCATTAACCAAGCAGACTTTCAAACTATTAATTTGTTAATGAACCCATCAGAACAGGTAAATAGGTTTCTGCTGAGCTGGCAAGTTTAAGTGGCTCATCTAAAGGTCCACTGAAGAAGAGAAGGGGGTGTCAAAAAAAGAAATATCGCCCTTTTAGCAGCACGAAACCATTAAATCAGCTCAGCTGTTTCAAAACCCGCAGCCTTACTTCAAGTCCAGGATACCTTTGAGCTCTCAGAAAGAGCACGGCACTCACCATGAAGAGGCCACTGTAAACACTAGGCCATAAAACGGTAATAGGGCTCAACAGAAAGGCATTGTATCGATTTTAACCATATCTGAAGTAGCTGCACTGCCGACCTCACAGTCAGTGTGTGTTCAAGACTTCAAATTCTGATGGTTTGGAATTACAGACTTACAGCATACTATCTTGTTGGCAATAAGTTGTTAAAATATTTCTGCTACAGCCCCTTGAGTACCATGGCAATACTGCTCCCAGTCCTGACCAAACAGCTGTTAGTCCACACCAAAGATCACACCTGGGCTGCAAACCATCTAACACAGAAACAAAAACAAAAGCCCAAAACAAGGAAGTTTTATAATTTCTGCTCCAAGGAACAAATGTGTTCCATGTCGTATGCATAACGCAACCCCCACAGATAATTGTAAGCACAGGTGCTGAGACAGGGCAGTTGCGGAATACGTTAGTACTTACCTCAAGCAGACGTGTACTACCAAATCACAGCTACACCACAGTTAGTGTGCACACCTCTCTCTTAAACTGAGTTCCAAGTGAAGGAGATCAGCCTTTGCAAATTGCCATTTAAGTCTGAATGATGTAGACTGCCCTGGATATATTTTATTTTTTCTAGAAAGCTGCATAGGCAAAGACTGAAACAAGTCTTTTCACATTTTTATCATTGTACTTCTGGGTTAGCAGTAGCAGCTCAATTATCAGAGAGCGACAGACGGATTTTTCTGATCTGAATATCCCACATTCTGGTATGACTAATTTTTGAGGTTTTGATTCAATGACAAGAATTAAAGGCTATATTCAAACTGTATTTATATAGGTATATATGCATACAGACACACAGTTTTATCACAATAAGACATTTACTGGAGCACAACAGATTTTAAAGAGGTGATGCACTTACTCTTTTCTCCTGAGGGACCTCATCAATGACAATGTCGCTGGAATACTCCAGGTCGCAGCTACTGCTGACGTTCTCTGGGGGGTTCCACGTCCAATTCAGGGTGCAGATTTGGACAAACGAGTAGTTCAGGTTGGATGGAGGTGGAAGAACTTTTGCTCCTAAAAGAAAGAAGTTATCGGTATAACAGCCCTGTTGGTTCGTATTTTACCATTACTAATACTGACAGATTTTTAACTCTCCAATAGAAATGAACACAAAAGACTTTTCAACTTCGTCAGCTTGTATTTGCTATCAGACAAGCTACTGCCCACTAAATAGCTTCTACCATTCCTGTTATCTCAGTCCATTAATCATTCAAATAATTACAAGAACACCCCCCCAAAAAAAATTAAAATCAATTTTTAAGAAATTGCAGCATGCAACAATGTAGTGGCTGTGGTAATGAAACCTATGCTTGTGAAGGGAAGATGAGTCTCATTTTTCAGTTCTTTTCTGCTATGAGTTTGCATTACGCATGTTGAATCTTTAGTAAAAATAGTATATACATTCTGTGGAGGAATTAACACTTTTGCCTACCCAAAAAGTATCTATCAATGCAGTTTCAGAGAGAAAATTTTAAAGAGACAAGTGATTACATCTTGCAAGCGGCAACTGTACCACAATTTAGCCCAATCCAAGCAAAAACGAGACTGTTAAAAAAACAACAAAGAAACCACAATGCTTTTTCAATTACTCACCTATTAAACTTGCTCACTTTGCCAGAGCGTAGCATTAGAAAACCAGCGCAGGACAAATAGTAATTTACTGCCGGTGCACTTCAGCAGTACATTTTTTTCTCCTCCTCAAAAAGCAAGATAGAAGCAGAGGAAGAGCCACGACTCAGAGACGATTGCTGGGATAAATCCATTTGTGCATTGACCCTTCCTCACACTTGTGCACCGAGTCACAGCCTACTCAATATCCAGGCATACAGCTTGAACGTCATATCAGAAAACAAAGAAGGGAAACATGACAGAAAATAGAAAACTGCCAGGAAAAATTCAAGGATGTGTCAGACTCCTATTACCAATGGGTAATTCCCTAAGAAAATGAAAGTGATTTTTTTTTTTAACTTTTAAAGGGCTACTGTCATGTGTACTATGAGAAGATATTAAAAAAGAGGCCAAATAAGTCTGCTTCTCAAGGGTATCTACAGATATCATCACTGAGGCACCACCACCTATTTGTCTGTGGATAGAAAGTACCCTTGTTACGCAGTAGTTTCACAAACACTTCAAACTGTTCTCAACTGGTGCTGCAGGACTTGCTCGTCCCACAAAACCAGGTTCAACCTACCCCAGCATTTGGGGGAGCACACAAAGAAAGGGCGGAATAATTCCCCCGAGATCAGTTTTCCCACCCACGCCATGGTGCAACTCTGTTTCCTTCTGCTAGCACAAGGAAGAGTGCAGATGGAATGGCAAAACAGTTTATTTCAGCAAGAATTCTGCTGAAAGCCTCCATGACACCATTATCTTCCATTTCCCAAGAGCCAGAGCTGCCAAAGCTTGAAGAAAACCTCCAGGACCTTTCTCAGCCCTTTGCACAGTTAAAGGTCAGGCAACAGTAGAGATCAGACATCATCACCCTCTGTGTGTCTGCGTGTACGTGCAGATACTGTGTGCTCACACAGAAAAACGAGAATAATTACTAGGATTTACTGTTTTAGCCTGAATATGCTTAGCTTTTTTGAATACTTCAAACTTTGGGGATTTTTGTTTGTTTGTTTGTTTGTTCAGTTTTACAGCTGACCTTGGGAACAGAGAAGATTGTATTTTTGTAAGAACAAAAATTTGTCTCCTCCAAGAAAACTGAACCTAGCCAGAATATCTTTGCCTATTACCTGTTCCACTAACAAAAACTTATCATGGGTTTTACGAACAGCATTGAGGGCTTACGTTCGCAAATACCAAGTCCTTTGGATCACGTAAAAAAATAAATATATTTAAATATTCAACAAGACTACAGAGCTCCAAGCATTCTGTCTTTTTGTGATCACACTTTTTATTACCTACAAAAGCCACAAACCATTTCAAGAAATAGTGTCATCCCTGATCGGCATTCTGAAGTTCTACGCATTTCTTTTTACGAGGTTTGATTAGAACTTAATAGTACTTAAGCTTGCAGATTTCTAACCACACAAAGTAAGAACTGGGAATATTCAAGGTTAGTAAATTAATAAACTGTATTAGCATAGAAAGTTTAAATCTAGGAGGTTTTAGATCATTCTATACAAATTCTGAATCTCGTGCTTTAATGTTGCATTCAGCTGAAGATTTGCTTTTCCTCATAGACTTGGCCAGTCTTATACTTCTGTTGCATAATATACATACAGTCTAATACTTTTGTTATTAAAATCTCATCGCTACAGCAATTTAGCAGAACAACTCAGAGACCAACTATGAAACATAGGCAAGGCTTTTTTTTTTTACTTAAAAAACAAAAACCACAGTGATGCTTCTAAGAAAATAAAAGCGCAGCAGTGACCAGCAATTAGCTGAGGCAATCCTGCAAAGAAAACATTTTATTTCTAAAAGCCATGATGTAGAAACATCAACAAATACTTTGCATCAAGTATCGGAAAATTCTTGTAAAGCCTACTTTGTATTATTTAGTCCTGTGTTTTCTTAAGTTTTTTTTTTTTTTTTTTCCCCAGTTCTAAAACGAATTGTAGCCAGTGTAAAAATAACAATTCTCCAGTGTTTGCAACTGCACTTTTGCACAGCGTTAGGAAAGACAGAATTAACACGGCTTCGAGCCCCGGTTCGTAGGAAACCCTCTCGGACACAGACTCCCCTTTCCTGCTGCGCAACGCTCGGGCTTCCCACAGCGGGGAAACGAAAAGTAACAACGGCAAAGGCACCGGGCGCGGCCGCAGCCGGGGACCCGCTCGGGCCCGGGGACCCGCGCCGAGGCAGGCGGGGGGCTCCTGCCGCGGGCCTGTGGGCAGAGAGAGCCCGGGAACCGGAGACGGGGCTCGGCAGGGTTCTGCCCAGCCTGCCAAACGCTGCCTTACAGAGGGACAAGAGCAGATTTTTCAGCAGCCCGGTTCCCCTGCCCGGTGAGGGGCAGGGCGCAGTACGGCACTGCTCCCGCACACAGCGGAGCGCGCACCGAGCCCCCAGCCCAGCGGGCAGCGCAGCTCCCGCCGCCGCCCGACCCACGCGCGGAACGGGCCCCGCAGCCCCTGCCCCGCGGGTGCCCCGGCCCCGGCTCTGCCGCCGGGGCGAGCTCAGCCCAGCCCGGCCCGGCCCGGCCCGGCGGTCCCACTCCCCGCCGCCCCTTCCCCTTCCCGCTCCTACCTGCCGCCGCCCAGCAAACGGCGAGGAGAAGCCGGCACCGCAGCCGGACACCAGCTGGACCCATGGCTCCGGCCGCCCACGCGCGCTGCCTCGCTCCCGCTTCCCGTCGGCGGGGGCCGGGCCAGACGGGAAGAGCCGGGCCGCGGCCCGCCCAGGTAACCCGAGCCGAGGGGCCGCCCCCGCTA
>JAAGAY010008459.1:0-18245 GCA_011801015.1 Ardeotis arabs
TCCCGCACTGGTGGGGCAGGGGCAGCTCCCCCGTCGCCCCCCCTCCCCGTCCTCCGTCGCGGCTGCCTCCCGCGGTGAGCGGAGCCGGGGCAGAGCGGGGCCGACCCGCCCCGCCGTGCTGCGAGGAGGCCAGGGGGAGCGGGGTGTGTGTGTGTGGGAGGCACTTGACAGCGAAGCGCTGAAGGGGGGGCGTTGGGGGACTGAGTAGCGGGGTGGGTGCGCGACCGAGGAATGTAATGGGGCAGGGATCTTGACAACACGGTGCCCTCTTGTGAGGACAGAGGTAGCTGCGGCTTGCAATGAAATCGGGTGGGGTGGGGGAGAACACGAACTGCGAACAGAATGGTGCTTTGGAGGATCTCACGCACCCTCAGGATTTCCAGAGGACTTTCTGTTCCTGAGCTCCAAGGATGCTCTCCCCTAGACATTGGTGTGGTTGGTACGGGGTGCAATCACATAGGTAAGGAAGACATCCACACCATTCTCTGAACTGTACGTGCGTTCTACCGGGTGCTTGACTTGCACACCGCTTGTTTGCATCAGCATGTCTCTGTGATCAGTTTGTCCCAGATAAGCACAGGGA
Source organism: Ardeotis arabs (assembly GCA_011801015.1). NCBI lineage: Eukaryota > Metazoa > Chordata > Aves > Otidiformes > Otididae > Ardeotis > Ardeotis arabs. The sequence goes on from JAAGAY010008459.1 coordinate 584, forward strand.
TGCACTTCCAGGACCACCAGCTGGGTGATTGACCATTAATTACTAGGACTTAGCTCTTTTACTGGCTCATCAGTCTATGATTCTGTGATTCTATGATCAACGTGATTTCATTGAGACGACCCTTGGTAAGGCAGAAAAAATACCTCCCAGTCATCAGGAAGGAGACGGAGTGGCAGTGATTGGTCCTGCTGCCCCATCAGGGATGCATGCTTACTGTCACTGCGCACCATGTGCAGAGCACCTGCCACTACTTCAAGAGTGGTAATGGCAGAATCATAGAATCATAGAATAATTTGGGTTGGAAGGGACCTTTAAAGGTCATCTAGTCCAACCCCCCTGCAAGGAGCAAGGACATCTCCAACCAGATCAGGTTGCTCAGAGCCCTGTCCAACCTGGCCTTGAATGTTTCCAGGGATGGGGCATCCACCACCTCTCTGGGCAACCTGTTCCAGTGTTCCGCCACCCTCTTTGCAAACTATTTTTTCCCTATGTCCAGTCTGAATCGGCCTCCTTCTGTTTTAAAACCACTACCCCTTGTCCTATCACAACAGGCACCGCTGAAGAGCTTCTCCCTGTCTTTCCTGTAGACTCCCTTTAGGTATTAGAAGGCTGCTATAAGGTCTCCCCAGAGCCTCCTCTTCTCCAGGCTGAACAGCCCCAACTCTCTCAGCCTGTGCTCACAGCAGAAGTGGAGAAGCAGCATGTTGCACCCTGATGGAAAGATGCAAAACCCCAGGCATTTTAGTCTGAGGAGTTCCCCTGTTTCCTGCCACAAGCAATGGGAGCCCATGCTGATCAGGGCAGGTAAGAGTAGCAGAGTGAGACCACACATTCTGCCAAAGTATTGTATAAAGTTTAACAAGGCCAAGTGCTGGGTCCTGCACTTGGGTCACAACAACCCCATGCAATGCTACAGGCTTGGGGAAGGGTGGCTGGAAAGCTGCCTGTCAGAAAAGGACCTGGGGATGCTGGTTGACAGCTGGCTGAACATGAGCCAGCAGTGTCGCCAAGAGGGCCAACAGCATCCTGGCTTGTGTCAGAAACAGCATGGCCAGCAGCAGTAGGGATGTGATCATCCCCCTGTACTCCGCACTGCTGAGGCTACATCTCAAATACTGTGTTTGGTTTTGGGCCTGTCACTACAAGAAAGACATTGAGGTGCTGGACTGTGTCCAGAGAAGGGCAATGAAGCAGGTGAAGGGTCTGGAGCACAAGTCTTGCAAGAGGCAGCTGAGGGAACTGGAGTTGTTTAGTCTGGAGAAGAGGAAGCTGAGGGGAGACCTCATTGCTTTCTACAACTGCCTGAAAGGAGGTTGTAGTGAGGTGGGCATCAGTCTCTTCTCCCAAGTAACAAGAATAGGATGAGAGGCAATGACCTCAAGTTGCAGCAGGGGAGGTTTAGATTGAATATTAGGAAAAATTTCTTCACTGCGAGGACTGTCAAGCATTGGAACAGGCTGCCCAGGGAGGCAGTGGTGTCACCATGCCCGGAGATATTTAAAAGACCTGTAGATGTGGTGCTTAGGGACACGGTTTAGTGGTGGACATGGCAGTGCTAGGTTAACTGCTGGACTTGATGATCTTAAAGGTCTTTTCCAACCTAAATCATTCTATGATCAGTAGCAGTGGGGAGGAAGAAGAGGGAACAGGAAAGGGGTGTCACTGGACTTTGAGAAGGACATAGATCTGGGTAACTGGTATTCCTTTTTTCAAGTTATGTACTGTCAAGTCTTATCAGGCATATAGCGGAATGGAGGAGGAAGATCAAGTAACCTGTTAATGGGCACTTTTGGTAGATAGCTTGTATTACTTCATGGCCAGAGAAAGTATTTTCAGCATCCTTTATTGATAGGAGAGAGCCATTTAGCATCATATTCAGAAAAAGAGCTTTAGAATAGGAGTTATATTGTCACTGGAGAAAAAAATGTGGACAAGGGGAAATGAAAGCAAAAACTCAGAGATTTCACATGGTCAAAGTCACTGCCTCTTTATCCCCTTCTGAAGGATAGCATGTTTAGTCATACACAGGCTTTAAAACTGTGCTGTTCTCAAAGACTTTTGTCTCTGGGTATATGCATAGCGTGCAGGAGCCTCTCTCCGTGCTCGCCCTTTGTTGCACCAAAGCCATCAGAAGAGTTAAATGTAGGCCTGGACACAATTAGTATTTATCCCTTTGAATACACCTGTGCCTGGCTGTGGCAGGGATGGGGAAGATGGGGAACAAAAATCAAGGCTGCTAGGAGATCTGCTCTGTATCTTGCGTGGTAGTCAAATTTGTATCATCCTCGCTGTCAGAGGGGCCTCTGGTGTATTAAAAATTGCTGTCTTAAAAAAGCCTTAAAAATAGATGCCCAGGTAAATCTAGTGTTATATTCAAGTCTTTATTATTAAAGACAGGAGAATTATTATGCCCGATTAAATCAACCTTTTGGCAGGTGCAGATGAAAACTTGGGCTGCAGAGAGGACTGGCAAAAAGCCCTGGGAGCTGAGCCTGTTCAAGCTTGGCCTCATTAAGCAAAATTTCAAGGTAAGGCAATGATCGTTAAATGCACCTCTTTACAAAGTTATTGCAAACATTATTTCTCAAGGACATAGGCAATAGGAAAGAAATCTTCACAATAATGCTTTTTGAAGGTGAAGGATATTTTAAGTATAATAATGCGTGAGACCCTTTCTTCAAATAATTTCAGATAATAAAGGACTGTGTTGTCCAGATTCTGCTGAAAAGGTATTTGTGAAACTGCAGACCAGTAATTCCTTCTTGTGGGTAGTAGTGTGGTGTATGTAGAAAAGGGAAATACATAGCTTTCAGACATGTACATTTTAAACGGAGGCCTCAACATCAGGTTGGGGTCAGAATCACAATCTCCATCTCAAATAAAATTTTTGCTTGTCTCTTTTCTGCCAAAGCACTAGCAACAGGAAAGTTTCCGGGGCTGTAACTAGAAATGGATGAAGACTTGAGAAAGACTCAAGACTTCCAGAGAATTTTAGGATGACAATAGTTTGCCAAAGACTATCCTAGGAGTATTTGTTGGTGAGGTCACTCTGATGCACTTATGGTGTCTGAAACTTACGTTAGTCAGAAACTAAATGGAAACCATGTGCCTTGCTTACAGTCTAGTTAAGAAATAGTGCTGATAGATGGGCTTTTGTGGCTTGGCACTTCATAAAGATGGCCTGTATAATAATAGCATACTCTGTTTCTTCGGGAAGCAGGGCAAGAAGGTGTCTGGAAGTAGGCTGTGCTCTCCTTCAGCCTTGCTGAAGTATTCGCTCTGCTCACAGTGTATTCCCTAAGAGCCCGCACTGCATCCATGTATCCTGAACAGAGTGAGGAGCAGCAGAAGTTATGCAAGAGAGGGGAAGGATGGCACTGTCGGAGTAATTGCAGAGCCATTTGCATCACAGCCTTTAACTGAAGGGCTCTGAAGTCCTCCAAAGACACATCCTCCGTTCTCCCCTCAAGGACATCCTCAAGGTGATACAGCAACAGCGTTTTGGTAACAGCATTGTGAAGGCTATTTTACAGCATTGTGAAGGCTATTTTAAATCACATATATAATATTAGCAGGCTGGTCTTGGGTTTGGATGGAGTTTGAGCAGAGCCCAGCCACTGTGCAATATAAGGAATGTGTGGCATGGAAAATGCTATTTAAGAACTTACAGACAAGTCTGTTATTACTAGTATTTCAGTGGCCAGAAGGGCCGACTGTGGTCACACTGGCTGGTATTTTATCTAATGTAGCTCAGACAATTTCTCTATGTCTTGTTTCTTCTTTAAGTCATTTACCCAAAATTACACTAATTGAGATCAGCATGTCTCCATCTCCTTGGTTTCACTGCAATATTTTATCCAAAACTTGTATTTCTTCCCTGAAGTAGATAAAACCTCTGTTGTTCAATGTATAGGGATTTTAAGTATGATTTTTATATAATGATGCTACATAATCCTGGAGCTTACATGTAGGCTACAGAATTCAGATGATGACCAATATATATAATCTAGAATTGTAGATTTCAATACTTTTTTTTCATATGACTTCAGGATTTGTAAAAATCTTTAGCATTGGCCTATGTTCTTTTGAAAATTCTGCTCCTAATCTTCATAGACAATGAAAATAGCTGCGTGGGTTCTAGCAGCAGGAGCCCAAGAGCTAGCCAGCCAAAGAAGAGGTCAGGGTAAATGGTGGTAGCTAATGAGAAGAAATGCAGAAACGAGGGTATGGAGCCGTTGGTAGGAGGGAGGGAGTAGTGAAGGAAAGATCCAGGACTTGAGAGGCTTGGGTAGGATTGTGGTGTGCCTTAGTAAGAGGGAGATGGACAGGTGCTGATGGAGTCAAAGACAAAGCCAACTCAGTTTAGGTGTCTAGGACAAGTCAGTGTGAGAGAGGTTAGATGCGAGGTAGATCACTGGTCTGACGTAGCAGGGCTTTTCCTTTGCTCTTACAGAGCTGCAAGGGAACCAGGTGGTGACTTGGAGAAATAAGAGTTGTCCTGACCTCTGGTGTAAAATCTGTGTGTGCATCATTTAAAGCAGTATGTTTAGAGTTGACTAGTTTGTGCTCTACAGTAGCCATGTGAGGGCTGATTTTTGGAAGTGAGGGACACCAGTGCCAACAGCCTGAATTATCTGGAGAGCTGCTGTCAATTGTGGGGTGCTAGGATTATGTGATGTGCTTGCTACAGTTTGGGTCCCTAAAATTAATTGAGTGCTTTAACAAATGATACTAATATCTTTGCCTCATTTTCTAGCACATGGATAATAATAATAATGTATTAATAACTCATGTATGAGGCTGGTCTCCAGTCAGTTATCTTAGTGGAAAGTAGAAGTTTCTGTGTTCAGCTTTTTCCTTCTTCACATTGAAGATATATTACTTCTGTATTAGTGTCCCAGGTCACCTGTGTCTCCTTGCTAAGTTATGACAGTGACTCTGCAGGTAAGAGTGATCTGTGGGGTAGCAAATACTAAATCCATTAGTTGAAAATAAGTACTGTAGGTTCCAGGATCTCTGAGTTCTTCTGCACTTGTGAAAAATAAAATGTATCTTCACCAAAGTTTAATAAATGTAATTATGAGTGATAGCTTTTGTGTTTGTGTAACAGTTTTCAATCCACTTCACTATCTGCTTATCTAGTCCATACTTCATTAGTTTGTGAGGATGTTATGGGAGAGAGTGTTAAAAAGCTTGCTAGAGAGAAGATAAACAAAATCCACTATTATCCCCTCATCCGCCAGGCTAGTCTATTCTCTGTAGAAGGCTATCAGGTTGGTCAGGCATGGCTTTCCCTTTGTAACAATCTACACTGACTACTCCAAATCACCTTCTTGTTCTTGAGGTGGCTGGCAATGATTTCCAGAAAGATTTGCTCCATTATCTTCCCAGGACTGAGCTGAGGCTGACCAGCCTGTCATTACCCAGATCCTCCTTCTTGCCCTTCCTGAAGACAGGAGTGATGTTTTCTTTCTTCCACTTACCTGTAATCTCCCTTGATCACCAGGATCTTTCAAAGATAATCAAGAATGATCTCACAGTGACACCAGCCAGCTCCCTCAGCACTCACGGGTGCATCCCACTGGGACCTATGGACTTGTATGTGTCCAGTTTGTTTAAATGCTCCCTAACCTGATCCTTCTCCACCAAGGGTAAGTCTTCCTTCTTCCAGACTTTCTCAAGGGGCTAGGGCCTGGGATTGCTGAAGGATAGTTTTATTTGTAAAAACTGAGATAAAGAAGACATTTAATATCTTGGTCTTTTCCTTGTCCTTTGTCACCAGATCTTCTGCCCGATAAAGACATTAGTCTGCTGCTCTCTCCCCTCTTTGCTGCCCCAGCCCATCCTTCCTAAAGAGACTGTAGCTATCCATTGCAGCTCTCCAGTCCTGTAAGCTGTACCCCCTTTTCCCTGTGATTCCAATGAGATCATAATCCTGCAACAGCACGCAGACCTCTAATTCCTCCTGTGTCCTCTCCATGCCATGTGCAGGCACTTCACAGAGGCATCCAGCCACGTTGGTTTTCCAGAAGAGGTGTTAGAGCTTCCACGCTGTCATGTAGGCAGTTGCTCGTTTGTGTGCGAACCCTTGGGGTGGGCCCCCCTTTCGCCCTGTTTTGTTAATTATCTCCTGTTCACATCATTCCATGCACTTTGCTTGTCGCCTCAGTCCACCACTTCTTCATTTGATTGTCAGTCCTAGTTCAAAGCTCTCCTCACAGGCTGGCCAGCCTGTGGACATTTGCCCCTCTGCAGGTGGATCCTGTCTCTTTCTAGCAGTTCTTGATCCTCAAAGTGGGACCTATGGTTGTATCATCCCTAGAGCCATGCAGTCACTCATGTCTGGTATGTTCTAGGTCTCCCCTGGCTGCTGTGGTGCAGGGAACAAAACTGAAGAGAGCTAATAAAAACATAATATGATCTGCATCTTCCTGCCTTTCTAAAATTTCACAGCTTAAAAAAAGAAAAATAGAAGTCTGAATAATTGTCTTAATGATTCATATCCATGGGATAGGAATCTCAATTTTTTCAAGTTTAGGTAGAGCACATATGGCAACTTGCTCTCAAGGCAAAATCGTGACCTTCAGCCTTCAGCAAAGCCAGCTGTAGGCTTCTAAGGTTGGAAAATTGAAAATGTTTGGATGGTGGCTAATGGAAAGATGGTGAGAGAGGAGGAGACAGGATTTAATTTAAACAGCTTATTAACTTACCCCTGAGGCAGGTTCCCTGTACCACTAAGCATATTTATCTTTGTTGATAACTCTTTTAGTCAGATTTAGTCAGATTCTCAGCCGTGTCTTTTGGCATCCAACAGTAAAGTTGTTATTGAAAGTGGGGGGCGAAGTCCAAAAAGTACAAGCAGTAAGTAGCAGTGACTTCAGTCACAGTTATTCATAGATCTTTTCATAGAGAATTTTCAATGTCTCACTTCTCAGAACAGGCCTGATTTGGGAAATTACTCCTCCCTGTGCTGGCCAAGATTAAAGTATCTGTTATTCCAATCTTAATTTTATGCAACTTAAGAAAAAATATATGCTGAGTTACTTTAAAAAGCACCCTAGTGAAAACAGCTTAACCACATGAGCTGAAAGCATCATGTTAAAATTAAATCTGCAAGTTCCCTCTAGTTATCAAAGGTATTTTCGTTTTTTGATGAGAGGAACTATTGCCCCCTTAAGTTGTAAGAGCAATATTTTACTACATTTCAAGAAGAAAACTTAAAGTCTAATGACTGGCAAGGCTTTGGCAAACTTTCTTTCCCTTTTTGACAGTGACATCCTGGTGTTATGTCTTGCAAAAGTCATGCTGCATGAAAAAGGATTGCTGCTTCTTTGTGTTATAATGTTCCTACTTTATTGCCTTTTTGCTGCTGTTTGCTCACAAGGGGTGAATACACTGAGATAAGATGAAAGTGCTGAAAAAATTGTGCACCTGGAGCTGACGGATGGCAGTGCAGCATCAGTAACTTTGCCTGAATCAGAGATATATGCTTCTCCTTCTGGGGAGTTCATTTGCGGCTGAGATGTACTTTAAGGGTTAGTTAGATTTAAATATTAGGTGTTCGGCATCCTCATGGATCATGCTGGTAATGTCTCCCATAAAGAGATACATTGTTTTTTATGAGCATTCCATGGGAGTTTAATTCTCTGTGCTCTTTCAGACGGACCTCTGAATGTCTTTAGTGAGCTTGGTTTAGGTTAGAGAGTTCACTCTTTCTTGTCTTCAGTCCCTTTAGATGCTCCCTTAGTTTCCATACAGTTTACTTAGGAGTTGTCATTTAAATGAACTCAAATATTATCCTGTCATGGACAAAAATATCAAATATCAAGAGGATCTTGGTCAGCAGGATATCAGCATAGTTTTGAATGTGAGGTTCAAAATTATGAACCTGTCAGTTGTTCCTTAATTCTGGAGAAAACCAAAATAGATAGATACCTAGATTTTTACCTTCAAAGTTGCTGAGAAACTTCTTGCTTATGCTTAGATGAACTTCAGCCTCCACAAAAGGAGAGTGAGGATTTTTTTTTGATAAAGATACGTGCTTTCAGGAGATTTCTGGGCTTTGGGGAGATTCCTGGTCCTACTGCAAAGATTGTTTATGTATTTTGTATTAAGTGATAAATAGAATATGTTTCTTTTTAGGGGGAACAGAAAGTATTTCTCCATGATCTAATTGTTAGATTATAAGTTTATATGGTTGCTTTCCCCTTCTTCATCCACTGGATCTTGAATTTTCTCCTATTGATCAGAGAAGTTCAACAGGAATAGCAGGCTGCTTTCCAGAGGTTTTTACAGGGTAATGAAGGATTTGGACCCATGTCTGTCATCATCCAGAATTACTAACTGTTGTCTAAAATCAGTCTCTTTCAACTTTATTTTCAAAGACAAAACTGTCCTTTTCTAGGCAGGGGTCAGAAGAAGGATGAAGAGGAGGGTGATACCTTTTGTTATCTCTTTGTTATTTCATATTGGCTAAGACAGGGGGTCACATCCTTGGCAGGCAGAGTTTGGTGAATCTCGTTCAGAAATGCCTAAATCTGCTTGTTTGGTGCACAAGGAAACAAGAAATCTGGACTCCATGTTCTCGATTTGAATGCTGGGCCAGCTGGTCAGCTAAGGATACAGTGGTCAACACTGGGATAGTTAAGTTGGTGTTTTAGAGTTTTGTATATGTGTGAGTCTTGCCTCTAAACCAATCTTTCTGAATTTGAACAAGTCCTAAAGACAGTATTTTAAATTTAAATCTTAATCAAGGAGTAATGATCTCTTTTTCTTAGCATCACTGCAAAAGTTAAGAACATGTTTTCCAGAGTTTTGTGGGGACATATTACTTGTATTTTACAGATAATTATTGATTTTTAAACTCTACAATGATACTTTCCACTCAGATAGCTTCTAAAATAAGAAGCCAGTGGTAATACCAAATCATCTTTGTATATTTGTTCACACGCAACAGCATTTTATTTTGATATCAACAGAAATCTACTTGCTGCTAATGTAAAACATTAAAATAAACTTCCTAGAAGAAGCTTCTGCTGTTCAGAAAATCTAAAGGAATAACAGCGTTTCAGAGTGTTCCACTGGGGAACTGCGTATACTGTATGAAGTTGGTGGAAGATTTCAACGGGCTAATAAAAAATTATATTAGCTAGACTGTAAATTAGTGTGAAGAGGAGCAGAGAGGAGATTAATTTCTTGGTTCAGCTTATGGACCTTAAATCCTAGAAAAATATTGTGTAAGAAATGTGATGTTTCTTAGCAAAGAGTATATGTTATATTTTAGGGTTTTTTTTCTTTTTGCTATTATTTTCTTTTTTTCTCAGGCCAAGTTGAATAAAATGTATTAAATAAGGATGAGCGAAAGCTGTTGATATGTCTTTCAAATACCCTACTTGCTCCCTTGTGAAAGCATAAGCCAGAGCTGAGAAACCACTGGAATGAGCCAAAATAAAAATTCAGCGCACCTCCTCACAGCCTTTATTGCTTTATTCTTCCACATGCAGAGGAAGCACACTTCACCATCATATCTACAGTAATTTGTGGGAGATAATTTTAGAGGCTCATATAAATCATGACAGCAGTGTCCTCACAACAGTTCTTGTGAAAGGCACCGGTAACAAACCGGACTGGGAGCAATTACCTACAGGCACACCGTGGACTTTTCTTTCCAAACCTTTCCAGAGTAACTGATATTGTAAGGTGAATTAATCTCTCTTTTTTTCTTCCCAGTAAGTATCAATTAGTGTAAAAGGTGGCCCTCTGTTTGCCAGCTCCTGACAGTAATTGTTGTTTCCTGCTGGATTTGTCTGCTGTGGCGATTAATACTCAAAATACTCATTGAAACATTTGTGTGCGCTCTTGCTGCAGGCAGCATGCCCTGCTCCTTTCAGAACTGGTCTGGAAGGCTGCCTGTTTGCTGTAACTGCGTGCTGCGCTTTAAAGCTCCCACTTAACAGATGTAGACCAGAAGGCAGAAGAAGCAGGGCTAAAGACTAAGCAAGGATATAAACAACAGAAAAGGAAGAGACACACTGGGAAAGCTTGAATTCCATAGAGTCTGGTGTCAAACTCTATCTTGTCGTACGCACCAGGTGCAGTCCTGGAAACCCCTGCAAACAGCGATGGAGGCTGAAGCTCATTTTGGGTCACTGGGTGGTGGAAACAATTGCCTTGAGATGCAACACAACTCGAGTTCATAAAGGTCATAGTCATCAGTTTGGCCACAAAGGGTCAGTTTGAGCAAAAGGTTTAGATATGTGACCAAATCACAAACCCTTTCCAAAATGCAAAGTTCCACGCTTCTGTTTGGCTGCCATTTTTCACTAGATGCTAAATATTTTATACTTACGGCGTTCACTGGAACAGTAACTGGTACTAAGGTTCACCTCAGGAAGGAAAGTTCCTTAATTGCTGAATTGGGAATTATCATTGTCTCTTTGCTTTGGCTAAGTAAATGGTTAATTATCCACAGCAAAGTGGAGCAGCTTCCAAAAAAAGAGCTTTCACTTCCTCTTTTCTCCCAGTCTCCCCTGAACTATCATCTACTGTATAAGCACTCTGCTAAAAATTGTGCTTAAGTCCTTTTGGTCTCATGAGAGGTGTGAGCTCAGGCCTTCCAGCTCCTGTGCAGGTGTTCTTGTCTTTGAAGTATGGGTTAGGATGGATGAGGGAAAAAGTGTCACAGCAGCAGCAGTGATTTATGAAGTAACATGGAGATGGGCACCCACCAGTGGAAGAAGGAATTGTGGCTGTGATTTCGAACTGGATGGAGGCATCTCCTTGAAATGTAGGGTAAGGGAACTTAAGTCCCAAGGAGAACTGCTGGATTTGGTGCTCAGATTCCCTTTAACATTTGCAAATGCCTGCTGTAAAGAAACCCTTGGGTTTGAACTCAGTCCACCCAGTCCTCTATAGATGACTGTTGCCAGATAATAACGTTGTCTAAATAGAGTACCTTAAACAGAATGCTGATGTAGTTTCCTGAGCTTCAGTTTAGATTTATGATGGAAACACAGCACTTCTCTGTTTGCACTTGCTTACTTGCATTCGCCCTTGTCATACCTTTGACAAATGTTCAAGACTGCATCTTATAAGTCTTGTGTCTCTACATAATGCACCAAAGAGAGGCACTTACACTCCTCCACTTTTCTTGCCTCAGAAAGCAGAACTATCTTGGGATGATCCTTCCTTCACTTGTGGCTTGAGAAAGGAAGGAGATGAAATGTTGTAGCCTTGTTCCCACACTAATGGGAACCTGGAATTCATCACAAATTATGAACCCGGTGACAGCAGACACTGCAGGAGGACAAAGAGTTTTCCTGGCTAATTTTTTTCTGGAGAGGTATACCTGCTCAGCTTTCTTTGAAGCAAGTACAAGAGACAACTTACAAACAGGTAGTAATCTTTCTTGGTGCCACATGGCATGGGATTTCAGTGGAACGTGAAGCTGTGTTGTTGCATTCAGAGTGCCATAAGGTAGTTGTGTTGTGAATGCGTGCAAGCATGCATAGACTCTGCTCAGTGAATTGTTAAGCCTCTTTATCACATGCAAAACAAAATTAGAAAACTACACAACTTGTCTGAGTCATAGTTTTCGTATTTGTATAGGAGGGATAATAGTACTACTTCTAATAGGATGAAAGGCTGTATGTCCTGTATTTATTTACATATTTTTAAGCAACATAAAACCTAAAATTTGAAAGAAACATTTGTTTCTGATTTCTCTGGGTTTTGTTCTGTCTTCTTTCCTTTTCTGTTTTGTATTTATTTATAAGTAGTCTGCAGTTACTAAAAAGAGAGCATAGGAGATGATTCATTTAAAAAAAAACACAATAGTAGAAAAAATATAACTTCAAGTGAAGCTTTCACACTTATCTGTATAATAAGCACTTGTAATTTCTCATCAATTAGTGACTGCAGAAGTTAATTTGAAGTAGGAGATGACATATAGGAAGGTGACCTTTAGTTTGTCACGAAGATTCTGGATGCTAACAGCCACTGGCAATAGGAAGGTGTCCTGTTGGGGTACACTGACATTTGAAGTGAAAAAAAAAAATAGTCTTTTTCCCCCCTTTTGTATTGTAGAAATTATTGTTTATAGCAAGTTCCATAATTTCAACTGTGTTAGAAAATCTTTTTTCTCCTTGATTTATCTCTCCTATAAAATTTCTGTAGTCTATTAACTTGAGATCTCTTGTAACCTCTGAAGTATGACTTTGATGTTGTCTTTGCCTGGAAGAATTTAATAGAGTGAAGAAACATGTGCATTTTTGCCCGAGGAAAATGGGAGCCCATATGGAGAATGCAATGGAAAGTTGTGTGATGGATGACTAAAACCATGGATGTTGTAATTGTGTAATTTTTTTTTGTTTTGTTTTTAAATGTTTTTTATGTATTTGAGGTACTTAAAATGATAGGAGTATCTACTTTAGCCTTATTCTTGCCTGTTTTGGCTATGCTACTCTTAGCATCACATTCAAACAGCAAAACTGTTCCTTTTGTGGGTACCACTAAATAAATCATTTAATCAGAAAGAAAACTATGAGACTAATTTGGCTTTGATATTACTGGAGTAAGGTATAATTTCACTGAAATCAGTGGAGCGGCACAGGGCAACAGGAACTTGAGGAGAGACTTGTTGTCAGTTATCATTAGCTGGGGGAACAGATTCTGTCTGGTATATTGATTTACTTAGGCTGCAAGTTTTTTGGGGGAAAGGTCTTCCTTTTGCTACAACTAACTTTGTGGAGCACCAGGGCAAAGAGTCAAGGAGAAAGGAAACAGCACCGTTAGCCCTTAACCTACCTGGTGGTGCCTGGAGCCTCACCATCTCATGCTGCAGCCATGTCAGGGCCCACAGCTTTGGGAGGTTGTACAATAGCCATATTTGATGGTATAGCTACTACGCATTGATAGAAAATGCTGAAGGAAGTGGACCAGAGAAGCAATGGAAGGCACTTTTGGCAGAGTTGTTACTGCACCAGTGCTTCAGAAGGAGCTTGGTGGCACTTGTATTGCTAAAGGATCCGCTGTCCTAATAGGAGAGAAAAATGAATTCTTAACTTATGTGTTCATTAATGATTCAGTAGAGCTGATGCAAAAGTAAGCCTTAGCCTTCTAGAATAAACTGCTAGTGAATTCCCTTTGTTTTATTTCAGAGTAATACGCTGTTATTTCTCACTTCTTGGTGAAGTATTTATATACTGTCAGATAATTTCTTGGTTCTCTCTTGGAAGCTAGTACATTTTATAGAGGAGCTGAAGCATCTGTTACATCTTTTATGTATCTCAGAAGGGTATTACAAAGTTCAATTAACACTTGAGAAGTGTTCTGCAATCCTCAGATGACATGTACCGTGGAAGCACACAAAATGGTTATTACCCATTGAATACATAATTTTTCATGCATATGTATCTTTCGTCGAGTCACTCTTGGGTAGAAGTGTTCTTTTCTTGGTTAGAAGACCACTTGAACTGGTGCAGTGGTGCTGGCCAAATATAGCATTAGGAGGTGTGATTGAAATGGCTCCCAATTGAAGGGAGAGTGACAATCATTGTTGAAGACTTTATTTATGTTAAAATCTTAACAATTCTCAGTCCCGCAGCTCATAAAAGCATATGAGGTCAATGTGAAAATAAGCAGAAAGGAAAGTAAGTCTAGAAGGCAGGAACCATGATCCTGCCACTGTGAAGATGTCACCTGCCACACATGACTCTCTTTGCCATCCCTGCACCACTTCCAAGGTCAAGTAGAGTAAGTATAGTAATTAGAACATGAATTAGTGTTCAGATCATTGTTGTAAGTTTGCCCTTTGATATGGCACATTGTGGGAGGATGGATTGCCAAAAACTTGAAGTTTTGTTAGTCCTGGAATGAATCATTTGCACAGAAGAAATACTGAAGTCAGTCTGCCCTCTTTGAGTGAATAAAGGCTTTTTATACACAAGTATGGTGAAGCTGGTTTCAGAGCGCCCAGTGATTCATGCTTTCCAGTAGCCCACTTGATCAGTCAGGTGGTCCTTCTGATGGAGCTCTCAAAACGCAAGCACCCAGGAGAGCATTGTACCATCAAATGCTATTTGGAGTTACAGCATAAGTGCAAAATAAAATGGAAGCAAATGCATACAGTCCTTCAGCTGTAATACAGAAAAGTTAATGGCAGCTGAGAATCTGGCTGTAATAAATAACTCAGCAAGACAGTGAGCTTATTTCTTCCCTTCCAGGTCCTGCTATGAAAGTTTTCCTTTGTGCTTGAGTATCATAAGAGTGCAGCAACTTCCAGTATCACTTTTCTTATGGCACCTGCTGTTACTCCAGCCCAGCTATAATGAGATTTCCTTCCTGCCAGAAACTGAAGAAGGAGTCCCAGCTCTGCAGGATGTAGAAGATGAAGAGAGGATAGAGCTGCAGTGTGAAGTAGCACATTGCATTGTGTGTGAGAGGGATTTCTCCCTCTTGAGGAAGCTTCTGTCTCTCTGTTGACTATGTCTGTGCTGGACTAATCTGGACTTCAGAATCCCTAAGACAGGTGCCTCTGTGAAGTGCCCAAATGTAATTAAAATGAATGTAGACTTCAATTTCATTAATTGCCATGTGATGACTTGCCCATGAGAACGTGTCACGTCCTACATTACCCTATAAGAGAATACCAGCTTCTTCCTTTGGGATAGATTCTGATGCTTGTTGTCACAGCCCTGGAGATGGACAAAGGGATGCCAGTGAGCTGCAGTGACTGAGTGGGGGTGGATTGAGTCGTATCTTCTGTGTGGATCTGAGAAAGGAGTAGGGGAAAAAAGATTGGTTGACCTGATGTAACTTGCTGATAAAAGGAGTTGTTTGCTACTCCTCACTTCTGCTTCCAGACACCAATGCATGCACAAAGGAATGGAACCTTGAACTGGGCTGGGCGTATTCCCTATCTGGTTCCTTACCAGGCAGCTCCTTGCTGCTGGATCTGTCACCATGCATTCAGATCCCAAGGTGTGCCCTCACTGTGCGGAGTGCCCACTGTACCACCTGCCTCTTCTGGAAAGCACACTGGGAATGTGCCAGAGCTGATTCCTTGCTTGGTTCATGTTGCTTTACATTTTCCTTGGGTTTTTTTTGTGGTTTTCTATACGCAACACTATCGAATAAACCAAAGTATATTAATCATCATATCTGTCGTCAGATATTAATAGATGATGTGAGTGTCTTCTCATCATAAATATTATGCTATTTTTAACTATTGATTTGAACACTTGGTGATGGTATAGAAAAATATGAGTAGAGTAGCTTTATGCACTCATTTATGAGTGAAGGGCTGATTTTGTCCCAATGTGCTATTAGAACAACCCAATATCTCCTTTTTAAGGATCTGCTCATTCCATCTAATAGATATTTGTGTGGAAGAGGAGATGAGGCATCATTACCAGACATTTCCAGTCATCTTAGGTAATAGATTTGTACCCTGTGGGCCGGAAGCTTGCTTTTAAAAAAATGAGTTTGCTTGTAGTCCCAGAACAGTGTTTAAGGATGTGTAGGCATGGATATTATCAATGTTCATTTTATGTGATGTTCTTTTATATAAAGATGGATCTATATTTCTATTTTCGCCTTAACTCCCCACTCCTACAAAGCCCACCAAACTTGTGAGGTTTATTTCTAGCATTAAAAGTAGATGAAAGGGGAAAGAAAGGAGAGGAAAAGAGAAAAAAGCCTACCTGTGGAGAGACATTTTATGTATACAGCACGTGATTTCCTTTGTATGGTCCTCCAGATGGACAAAAAGATCCACTCCTTTGCATCCCTCTGAAATCTGTCTCTGGATGGACACTGTAAAAGTCAGGACTCTGTATTCCAGATTGAATTTAGGGGCACCAAAAATAAGTGACCCATTCTGATATAACTAGTATTTGTCCCAATCAAATGCACAAATGGAGAGCACAAGCTGCCTTCTCTGTCTGGCCATAATGCTACTTTCATTTAGAATACCTTCTCCTTATCTCCAAGCAAGGTTTGGATGTAATTTAGAAGCCCAGCAGCTAAAAGGCAATTCATTTTAAATTGCCTGATAGTGCAAATTTCAATTATTTACTTTTACTTGCATCTTTTTCTCTCTACTTCTAAAATCACTTCTTCCTATATACATTTCTCAAGCTCATCCAGAATCACTTTCTGAGACACACAAAGTAGAAATTAATTCTCTCAGAGAAGCTGACAGTTTAAAAAAGTTACTTTCATTCCAATTGTATATGAAACTTGAGATTTTAAAATTTGCCGAGAAAGAATTTTTAGAAAAAATAATTTTACAGAGAACAAAGTTTTACTTCCGAAGCATTTTTCTTTTTTTTTTGTCTATGATTTATTTTTATTAGTCTCATCTGCTCTAATTGTAATTTTAAAATTAAATGTTACAATCAAAAGCAGTTTGCACCACAGTCATGGCACTCTGTGTAGTGTTTTAGCATTCTCAGAACCTCCAGTTCAGATACCAAGATCTTTTGTGTCTTTCGATCACTCCATCTCTATGAGGTTCAGCATGTTGCTGCTGTGCATGGAATAGTCTTCTCACTCTGCACCACTGTATTACTCAGTGTTAGAGTCCCTGTTGTTTCTCACATTACGTTCAAAGGATTGGAATTACATTAATCAATGAGATGAACAAAATCTTCAAGTTTCTGACCTTCTCCAGAGCAGATTCCAGAGCACTCCTTCTTCTCTGGCTTTTAGACTATTAGTACCTCCTCTGTGTCCCAACGTACCAGAATATTTAAGTGTTCATTAACAGTTATCTGCCTGAAAGTGTTGTGAAATGTGGGCTGCTGAACTTGACTTAGAAGGCTCAGTCCTGAACTTTTGTAGCCTTTCTCAGTGGCCAGTCTAGACAGGGTGAAGTGCAATTGCTTGAACATAGACATCTATTGCCATTAAAGATACCCTATGTAGTGTTCCCTTGGCCTCCTGTTGTGACTTCAGGAAGTCTTGTGTCATTGCAGCCACATGCTGTCCTTACATAGTGCAAGAATCCTGTCCTTATGGTTTATTTAAAGTCAATTATATCAGCAGTTCCACTGAATTCAGTGATTAGCAGATGCTGAAGTTAACGTATCACCTACTGGCATGTTTCAGCAGGACTCAGACCTTTGAAGAATCAGAGCTGTGTTTAGTTGGAAAAGTCAGAATACCATTTATGGTTCACAAAACCACTCAGGATAAGAATATAAAGATGGAAGACTGAATCCTGGCTCTGGTAGTGATCAATAGCAGGTGTTGTTGGGAACAGGATAGTAGCAGGACAAGTATGTAGCACCACTTCCTCAGATTTTCTTCTCATTTCCGCAGGTTTTCACCTGGAGGCTTCCTGAGACAGGGAAGATATCTTTGCTTTTGCTAAGATACAACTTCTTTTTTTTCTTGGAATTCATCCCATTCCCTTTGAACCTATGTAACCTCTTACCATCCAAGGCATTCAATAGCATGTGATTTAATAATCCATTCTATGAGAAATATGTTCTTTTGTTAATTTTGAACCTGCTACCTGCTAGTTTCTACTGACATGTTCCAACAATAAATTGTGAGAAATTGCTCTCCAGTCACTGTTGCAATGCCAGTTATGAATGCCTAGATTTCTTACTCCCCAACTACCTTTTTTTTTTTTCCTTTTTTTTTTTTTTCCCCCTAG
>JAAGAY010008460.1:0-17753 GCA_011801015.1 Ardeotis arabs
TTTTTTTTTTTTTTTTTTGCTTTCAACCACTTTACAAAAGGCCAAGACTTCTGTCCTCTGGATCTTTTAGTTGCTTATCATTATTCTCTCTTCTTTTTTTTTATTTTCACAAATGCAAATTTCATATGGCTCTGTATGGACTATATAACCCACATAATGTACTGATTTCTGCTGAACTGTAAGCCAAGACACCTCCTCCCCTGAAAAGCCCCCAAGCAGCATTAGAGGTGATGAGGCTGAGTAAGATACTACTGTTTACATGAGCCAGCTGGTAAAGCAGTATCACACTGCTGTCCATGATGTGCCCCTGCACTTCTCTCACAACCACCGGTCACCTAAATCTCCCAAACAGAAAAGCTCATACCCACCCGAACACAGGAAAACGATGGTTCTCTGGCCACAAAGTGTACAGCAGCAGCCTTCTTGCTTCGGTTAGCAGTTTGCTTCATTAATCTGTCTCTCTCTCTCCCTCTCCCCCATTTTTTTTTTAAACAGCAATCAATATTCATCACCCCACCCTGCGAAAGCAGTTAGTCATAGAATATTAGCATCAGCCACCTACCATTCCGTGCTCGCGAGCTATTCTCCTTCTCCAGAAACCTTTCCCCCAAACTGCGACTTTAGGTGGTATTTTTAAATTACATTCCAAACAGTGCCAAGGAAAAGATGGGCTCTTTATAATAATAATAATTTTAAAAAATAAAAAGATGGGCAGTTGGATTCAAGGTAAATCACTGTTTTTCTTTAAAGAACTAAATAAAAACATGGGGGAGAGGGTAGAGCAGAACAGAAAAAGGAGAGACAAAATGTCTGATAATAATGAAATAAAAGAGAGGGGGAAAAAAAAAAAAAAAGAGTGGCTTGCTGAATCACGCTCTTTCACTGCCTGGAAACCATCGTGCAGCGTGATGCTGGCTGTACCATTGTGGAACCTACCAGAGGAGACAGGCAGAGAGCTTGGGGAATGGGGCTGCTATGGCAACTGAAAGGAGCACACATGACGTCAAAGCACACAGAGGTCTTGCAGGGGGAGGGAGAGAAAAGTCTAATCTGCAGGCACAGCTATGGTATCTCCTGGTGAATCAGGGGATAGAGCAGACTGCAAAGGGACGCTGAATAGTCTCCTGTAGCACTTAGCAGCAGCAGCTCGGGCATCTGCAGCATCGGGGAGCTAGTCAGTACAGTGAGGAGGCAGGAACAGCAGTGTACATCTGCTCTTTTGTTTGCATTAGCTGCTATAAAAAGGCATAAATGCCCATCACCATAAAAAAAAAAAAAAAATTGAAATTAATTTCAGTTTTGTGCTAAGGGCGGGGGGGAGGAGGGGGTGTAAATCACAACACATGTCCTTTACAGCTATTGAACACAGCTATTAATGCAGCTATTGCTCGCATGAACAAGCAATGCAACTCTAAGAATAGAGTCCCAAGGAACCAGTAGAGACCTCCCCATTAGCAGTATGTTGTGCCCACTACTAGAATGCCCCAAATCCCCAGACTAAAATCTTGCCACTTGTAAAAGGTTCTGTTGCACAGAGGTACTATTGCATTTTAAGCTCACAGAACCAGCACAGTTCGTGATGACTTCTGATGTCCTGAAGTTGAAAAGTTATGCAGATAACATAAGTCAAACTGCAGGATGTCTCCTGTCTCTGACATTAAACAGCAAAGAAAGTACACTGGAAAGACTACTACACCTAACTAGACTTCCACGCGATTTAGGCTAGGATAAAAGCTAGCCAGAAATACTACGGTGAATTTCAGTCCTGCTGGAATAACTGTCATCTTTAAAAAACAAACCATTTCATTCAGTATATCAATTACATTGGTCAAGAACTCCGAGGAACTCACTGCAGCTTTCCTGCCAGTGGCTTGAATATTCCACAGGTTTCACCACAGCCAGAGCCAAACAGCCCCATGCAACTTGGAACTCTTACCACAGCCATTATCTAACTCAGGTTGGGTAACTGTTGTCTTTCTGAGGGCCATCCAAGTGCCTTTAGCAGCCCATACACCGACATATGATGTGATCCATAAACACTTAAAATGTTTAACGTAACTATGGATAAAGTGAAGTCATTGGCTGCATCTGGCCTCTGAGCTATAGGTTACCTGTTCTTAACTACACCATGTTCCTCCACCCTCCTTTCTTCATTAGCCTGTTTCTCCTGTGTGTTCTGCTATCGGCACTTATTTTTTGGAGGTCAAGGCTTTCATCTTGATCTGTGTATCATTCCTGCTTACGTATATACATGGATGAAAGCCTGAACACATTTGTTTCCAGTGAGAAAAACCTCTATAGTTCCAACTTACCCAAATTGTTGGGTTTTTTTATTTATTTACTTAACAGCTCTATCACAAGCTAGCAATCACCACAGGAAGTTCTCCCCATGCTCTGCCTTATGCTAAGAGAAGACTGGATGGGGCATAGTGAAGAAGCATGCACAGATACATTATGTGCCCAGAGAATGTCCTGCCATTGTCACCAGCATCCTGCCAGCGTCAACAATGTCCTGAGGAGGCACAAAGGGCAGCAGGACACGATCTCCACTGCAACTTGCAAACATCTGCACAGTAGACATAAGCAATAAGCCAGACAGTTTTAGTCTGCCAAGTAACTGGTCTTAACTGGTCTCAGTAACCATAGCATATTTGAGTGCATAAGCTTCAGAAATCTACAGTTTACTACATGTGATTAAGTGATGAAGGGGCAAGTAAAGGAGCAGCAAGATGCCCCAGAAGCCACAATTAGTAGTAACTACAAGATACTGAAACAAAAAAACCCAACCCAAACGCTCGTCACAAGACTGGCAAAACAAACAAACCAATTTAAACAGGCAGTTTTCATATCATCATTAAGAATACCAAAACCTTGATTGTCTCTTTGTCTCTGTAATCCCATTCTTCTTTCTCCCATACCATATCACATCTACTCTCTTAAGGCATCTAAGGCTTTATTTTCTGCTACTATCTGTCATGTTTGCACAAGAAGTACTTCTGTTTCCAGTATAGATGGGCAATAGAACACTTTGAGAAAGGTTGTCCTTTCCAGATCCTACAGAGTACCACAGGAGAATACTCTGAAGAATTATTTATTTTGTGCTTACAGTCTTCTTCCACAAGACTCTAGAAATACACTATTGTTAGGCAAAATACCAGAATGAAATTACTTCTTTGAATAAAGACTACATATTAGCCTGTTTTGTGGGGATGTCTGTTTACTGCAAAAGCCTATTAAAGTCCTTTGTTCATTTGACATAAAACTCCCCTACAGCAACCATATATATGAGTTTATTTCTAATCCAGAACAAAGGGGGATTTAAAAAAAAAAAAAGAAATAAAAATCCATGCATATACTTTACCTGTATTACTCAAAATGTTCAGGATACATTCAAAAATAGGTTTCATAGAAAAAAAAAACTATTGTATGAGTCAGAAAAATGGAGAATGCTTTTGAAAATAGCATTAACTGACCATTCATTGGTGCAGAAGGGGTAGGAGTGGTTGCTTTTGACACAATTATGAGAATGGGATTGGGGGAAGGAAGAAGAAAAAAAAACTAACTAAGCTCTTGCAGAGATGACAGAAGCTTTGGAGTGTAATTAGGGTATTTGCCCTTGGAACAACAGATCTAATGAAAACCAGCATCTTTTCAGATGCTGCTTTTTCTAATGCTGCTTCCTCAAGCTCAACAGCTAAACCAGCATTTCACTCCACACTCGTCTTGAGTGATTACAACTCAGTCATTATGGTGTCCTGCTGAGATGGCTTACTGGCCTGGCCAAGATATACTAAGATGCCATAAAACACATTCCAGCCTGGAACAAACACTGTAATGGCCTGACAGCGCAGAAAATTTGAGTCAAATAATGTAAACTAATTATTTTAGGCATCTATTTTCCAGAATAGCTGTGCCTATCTTAACAGGTAGACATGCTGTCCATGATAGGCAACAGTAGAAGTGGGTATGGTCTAAATTTAAGATCAACTGGACTGAAGCAGATGTTTACAACACAAAGACAGGTACAAAGGTCACGATGAGTCAATTAAATTCATTTCAGAATCGCTCTTATATCCCCCACCTCTTTGTGCCTCTAAAGCACTCATTAGTGCTGGTCTTTTCTAGTACAAAACTTCATCTTGTTTTACTTCAAATGTGAATTCCAAAAAAAGTACATACAATTTGTAGCCCAGTAGATGAACATTAGATTGTAGCTCTGCCATTGATTTTCATGAGACAGACTGGAAGGACTGAGGTTCGGAGAATAATTATGTCAGGAGTTGCTCCCATTCAGTCCTGTATTTATACAGGCAAAAAGAGATCGTTCTTATAACAAAAAAATAATGTTGTCAAATTGAGATTCTGGTCCATCTGCATTTCCAATTCCTTGTTTCTTGATGATGTTTAGTTAAAAAAAAAAAAAAAAGATGAAAAATAGATGTAGGTAAATTAGGCATTCTAAAAGAATTAAGCACTGCTTTTAACATACAGAGAAAAGCAGCTGTGTCTCTGTGCTGACCATGCAGAGTTTTTACACGAATCTTCTAAAATGGTCCCACCAGGGGACCAGTAACTGCAGAAGAACCAGCTCTGCCTGCCATGGAAGCACTCAGCGACTCACTATTAATCCACGTGAGGTCCAGGACTAAACTGGAATTGCTCAAGCAGTTTATGCCATTCCTCCCAGAGCCTGCTGCATGGATGGCTGAATGTAGCAACTCCTGAATTACCACAGATCACAATCTGGCATGTTAAAGTAATCCGAAATCGGCAATGGTTTCATGCACTGCGTTGCAAACTGTGATGGTTTAGGAGCTGCTACACACCCCACTCAGCTCTAACTGCCTTACAGAGATCATATTCTCAGTGGTTAAATGGACCACATTAAATTAAGGCCACTTAAATAAAATCCTAGTGAGCAATCACCTTCATGTTTTAAGACGTAAAGCAACAAACCAATCTCTGAACAAATTCTTCCACTCTGGTGCTAAAGCTAGAACTAAGTGATT
The DNA here is from genome assembly GCA_011801015.1 of Ardeotis arabs. Taxonomy (NCBI): domain Eukaryota; kingdom Metazoa; phylum Chordata; class Aves; order Otidiformes; family Otididae; genus Ardeotis; species Ardeotis arabs. Next base: position 5,010 of record JAAGAY010008460.1, read on the forward strand.
TCTCAACCTCACTTTCAGCTGAAGTTTTCTATGATTCCAGTCTGATGTAATGTTGCACTGTCAAGATGAGCAGTGAAGAGGTGTGATAGGCTATCTATGGATGCTGGAACCCAGACTCACTACACCACTGCTGTTCTACCCAGGTATATGCCCACTGTACATCAAATCCAAGAGCTGCTTTGTTCTAAAGTTATTTTTCAAGCTTGAGGACTCAATACACAAATCTTTTTTTGCAGCTCTGATTTGTTTGCAGTATAACCCTACATTGTACTGAACTTCTCAGCTGGTTTTAATAAAATCCAAAAATTTGCAATGCATTCATGGATTTTATTCAATCTCATTCTCAAGAATAATTACTGATGAAGGTTGTCCTGGACTTTATCTCAGGCAAAAAGAAAAAATTATCTTGGATTTTGTGCTTATCTCCACCAAAAGGCCTTTAAAGCTATTACATTTTCCACATGATTATAACACTAATAGGCAAGAGAGGCTCTTGGAAAAGTTCAGGAAGCTGCACATGCTTCCGTGACCCCTCTTTCACCTTCCCTTCCTTCTACTACCTCTTCACCACGATAACATGAACAAGAGTACATTTTAATGTCAAGATTTCTTTAACTTTTTTATACAAATGTAACAGAACTAAACTGAGGTGAAAAAATAACTATGACTTGTATAATGTCCGCTTTCTGGTTAAATCTGCCGTTGAAAAGCACAATCTAAACAGTAATTTCATGTGGCCTGACTGATACAGAGTTGCTGCAATTATAAAGTGTAACTGGAGACAAAGTCTAGTAACTGAGAACAGGCAAGAATATCACAGGACAGGGCATGGCTGTTGGACAAGTTCACTTGATTCATTTTTTCACAAGGAAGGTTTCCAGTGAAAGAGACAATGAATCAGCACAATAGATACATCAAAGAATTCATAAAAGATAGATTGATTAACTGTAACCAACCTAAGGAGTTACACTGATCGCCTGCTTGTACATCATACAAACTATTGCAAAATCAGGCAACTACTCTGGTATTTTACTGAAATGTATTATTTTAGAAATTGAAAATTTGGTTCATATCTGGTAGAGGAAAGGAGTAGTTTCTGAATAAAATGGTTCTTCAAGTCAAGAAGAACCCGTACACTTCTAAATCAAGATCTTATGTAGGATAAAACAAGTCTCAGCAGATTTACATTAAGCAGCAATAAGACAGGCACTAACACAGGAGAAAGGTGCTCATGCATGCATATGAATCCACAAATTAGAAGGGTTCAAGTCTTTACACTTAAGGTAATTACGAAAAGGAAAGTCCTGATCCAAAGCCCATGAATATCAAACAGAAGGATGCACATATATCTCACTAGGCAGTGAATTAGATGTAAAAAACTGGACTGCTAAGTACTTAAGTCAACAAAATGAATGAACTTAATTAATAACTTAAAGCATACAAGTGTTGGAGAAACAGGACCTTCTTACTGCTCGTGAAACTATTTCATCTGTAACTTCAGTTGCTGCATCTTCAGTGAAAAAATATTTTAGTACTTATTCAATGACATATATATCAATAAAACTATTTCAGCACACAACACTACTGCTGTTTTTGAAACCTCACCCTCACTGGTCTGTCTATTGTCAAGGGTTGTATGTCCTGTAAAACTCTAGCAAATGAACATACCCTAAATTGCACTAATATAATCTTGAATAAATTCATCACAGGTGGTTTCTTATCTTAGTGACATAAAACATTACATAAAATGCTAAAGGTGCAATAAACTGAATGTTTACTATGGAAAAGAAAACAACCTTAATTTTAAATCGCCATCTGAAGGTAAAAACAAAAACTGCTCAAGTCTTATTTAATTTTTAAAATTGCCATTTCGTGTATTCAGTAATTCTTCCAGAGTGAATTATTTCATGCTTAATTTTCCCTGCAGAGATACATAAGATATGTATCAAGGATTCAATTATAAATTATTCCACTACGACAGAGCACTAAACAGAATATAAACTTGTTTGAGAATGCAAACAAACAGAAATCAAACCCTTCCCCCAAATGAGTACTTTTACCATTTACATAACATGAATACACAACCACCATTTACATTTCACAGGTTTACCTGAGAACAATGACATACTTCCAGCTGACTCCTGCGAAGATTTCTACACTGTCAGTTCACTTTGCTGCGACCATAAAATTATATCAGACTGTGACAGATGGTGTCCAGTCTGTCTGAAGATATTATCTGCTATATAAATATTGATTATTTTAATAAGTTGTGCTCCAAACATACATTTTGAAAGAATATAGCTTCCTGTCTTGAGCTTAACTAACAGTAAAAGCTTTGACAATGTTACCATAGCAATAACATGACCCCTAAGGTAGGATTTTAAAGTGTTGGGCCAGATAATTCTCTTGGCTAAACACTGCTGTATTCTAAGTTGCACAGACTTTCTGAAATGGGAAAAGAATGAACGTCTAGAATTGGTGAGATACATGGACTTCAGCATCCTGCTGACAGGTAGCTAAACCTCCTCTACTACTGAGAACTCTGTTTCCTGGGTAACTTCAAAAGCTTTCCATATACTACCTTTTCTTAGGAAGTCTTTGTTGGTAGATTACTTGCTTGGGAGTTGTTTCTTTTCTTAAATTTAATTCTTGGATAACAGCTTGGGCAACTCATCCACTTTTTCTCAAGTTCACCAGGTGATGCATTATATTAAGTCCTGATTCTATGTTTCTTGCACACGAGCAAGTTTCTGCTCCCATGAGGAAGCCAAACAGTTCCAACTAAGACTGGGGTTATAGAATGTCTGAACTAGTCATACATGATCCATTTCTTTTAATGCAATTGTGCTGACTGTCTCCATACATTTGGTTCCCCCAGGTGTTTCTTCCAAATATATTATTTTAAAGGTGTGGGTTTTCCACTTTGGGAGCAGAAGGATCACATAATGAAAAAGTATTTCTGAATATTTTATTTTATCTCAGCCCTGACCCAAAAAATAGGTCAAAAAGGTTTTGCTTAAACTAGAGAGTTGTAAAGACCGCAACTCAAAGACAGAAACTAGTACTGAGGACTCTAGCATTGCCTGTAAGTTAAAATGGATTAGAACAGCTAAATCTTTGTTTGATTTGTAGAAAATTCATAGCAAAACACAGCAAGATAGGTACATCAACTACCCAATGCACTATATATAGGATGCATGTTCTCAAAGTATGTAAAAATTGTCTTTACCACACCTACGTTCTGCACTTGATGCCTAAGGAATGGTTGCGATGCTCTGAAATGCTGGGCGAGCGCAGGAGAGTGTATATTACACATCACTGAACCAGCATCAGTATGGAGCCCTCCTGTCCAAGACACCACTACCAAAGGGAGCTCTGGTTGCTTTATCTTAGCAGGAGCAGCTCAGGCTATGTCTCTCACTTCATGTCATACTGGCTGGCACAGGGACAGAGAAATGTAAGAAGCACCTGAAAAAAGCCCCACGTTTCCTCTTCCTCCCACAACTCCAAACATAATCCAAGGTCCTTATTAGCGAGTACTGCAAGGCAGAATGGACACAACTGTAATTTAATGTCACACTCATCAAATAGAGTTTTTCAAGACATGCAGCAGACACAGTCTAAGATAAGACCCTTGAAGTTGTTACATCCATGATGTACTCCGTTGCTTCTATCATACAGCATTATGCACATCTGGCAGAATAATCTTTTTAAGTACCACATTTTAATATTGAGATTCTGGAACGAAACAGCTAAGTGAGGATGATGTGCAAACTAGCTGAGCTGGACAGGTCCATAAATCCCCCAAAGGTGCAGAATGGTGATGTGAAAAGAGTGTAATTCCAACTCAACATAATTTAATTTCAGAATTAAAGTAATAGCTCAGATACAGAGATCAATTCTCCAGGCATTCTCATTCCACTAATTTAGAAACTGTTTGTGCTTCTAGCCTTTCCCCCTCTTCACTGCCTCAGCATACTTTTTCATTTCATCCTGCCATATTGCCAAGGATGTCATAGAAACAGCAACAAGAAAAGAAAAAAAGGAAAAGGAAAAGAAAAAGAAAAAAAAAAAAGACACACTCATGAAAATCCTGCCTAAGATAGAGAAACATAAGGATTCCAATCTGTTTACCTCACTTGAAAAACAAATTGAGAGATGGTGTGATCAGAGTCTGTAAGTATCTATACTGGAAAAAAGTATCTGATCTAAACATTCATCTAGTCAACTAGGATAAGCCTATAGCCAGTGATTGGAATATGAATCTAGGCAAAGCCAGAAAATTCAAGAAGGAAAACAAGTTCTGCGAGTTATGCCAAAAGCACAAGGCATACATCCATTTAATATTGCATTATTTCTGCTGACAGGAAAGTCAAGACTGTAACCTGCCTGAATGGAGATAAAGGCTTAGAGAATCAATTCTGTTGACTGAGAATAGTTTGAAGAGGCCAATTTCAAGAATTATTCTTACAACTGGTCTAATTGTTTCACTGAAGAGGGACTGCAGCGTTGTACTGCGGCATGTTTTCATCAGGTGGGGGCAAAAAAATAATACTTCAGGAAAAAAGTGTTATTCCTGCTTATTAAGTCAAAAGAAAGTTCAAAAGTTAAGGATTAATAGCTACTAAAATAAATAACAGACTGATGGAAAGAAAAAACTGAAACCAAAGTCAGGATCTGCAGAAAATTCTATGATCTGCCTTCAAGAGAGACTCTAAATAGTTTAGCAACCAGCCATTTTAGAGAGAAAAAATAGCACTTGGTCTCTGTGTTTCAGTCGTAAGAATTAAGATACCATGGAGATTGACTTATCTACAGGGATTTTTGTTGAGGACCATTGCAAACTTCCATGGTACCTTGTGTTTAACTTTACTTGAGCTGAAATCCAGGACAAAAACTAGAGAACACTATTTATTGACACGTACCTGGCAAGTCTATCTTCTACATTCTCTTCAGTGATTTGTCTTACTTGCTCTGGACTCAAGCAAAAGAAACACAGTATGAAAATCATACACTTTTTATCCAAACAACACTCTTAGGTGAGTTTTACTTCTTGCAAGGCACAATTTGGACGAAATAAAGTCCTGTATAAGTCTTCATCTCACAAGTGACTATGTATGTGTATACTAAAATGAGATCTCTCCCCAAGATAATTACAGCAGCTTTCCCTGACATTCTACGTAGCATACAACGTATTTAATACAGAAACTGTTATCTAGATAAGGAAACCAGAAATATCCACCACAGACAAGGTGCACACCAAAACGGCTTTTTGGAGCTCTTTCATTTGCATCCAGTCTGTCATTTAGAGATATCACCAAAGCGTTAAACCATCTAGTCAATCACAGTGATGCACATATTTTGTAAAGTGGCTATAGGATAAAAGACACTACGTATATTAAAAATATTAACTTAAATACTGTAATATAATAATTATTAATATAATCAATAATAATTGTTAATATCATCACTTCTGAACTGGTACCACCTTCATATGAAGAATACCACATTAATCTTTTTCCCAAATTGCAAGGTTTACAGGAAAGGACCACTTTTTTTTTTTTAATTACTTCCTGCAATCAAAGCACTCAAAATACCTATCAAATAATAAGAAATTAGTGAGAAAGCCTTTTGAAGGAAACAAAAGCATAAACAGCAGCAGCAAAGCTGTCTACCCTCAGACCTCAGCGATCACTGCACAAATTCAATAAATCAAGTTTACACAAACAAAAATTAGAGTGCTTGCATATCTTATTTTTAAAAAATCACTTTTCTTAAAAAAAAATCATTTTCTAAATTTCAAATCGCAAGTATATTTATTAACCACACCACAAAAAGCTGGCTGTCTTTTGAGTGTTTATATAGGTATAATCTTAAATTATGTTATAAAAAGTTCAAAGCTGCTCTGCTTTTGCGTCTGTGCAGCTTTTAAAGATAGAAATATCATTTGTCCATACTTTTAAACTAACAGGTCTCAAAGATAGTCTTATGATCTACATGGTTATATTGCTTTCTGGGGAAATGCTCTCATTAACACACTCTTGGAAATGAGATGAGAAGTTCAAAGGTTTTGTCCTAATAAAGCATGAAAAATAAAAACAAGGTGCAAGAGTTACCATTACTGCCAGCAGCAACACGTGGAAATTGCTGCCAAACACAAGCAATTCCTTTAATTTTTGTGGTTACCCAGCAAACGTTTATAATAAAACCCTTGTCTTCTGTTGGCATTGACAGGATTGGGAAAGAAGACATGAGGAAAAATCTTTAGATGTTAACTGGAAAAGAAAGCATGCCAATCCATGAAATTCCTATTGAAGTCATGAAGTTTCACTTCACTTTCCTCCTTAGACAAGCAGCAACAAATAGGAAAAAAATTCCAGAGTACTTTTAGCTTCTTTCCCATCTTAAAAAAAAAAATTAAAAATCACAGAACAGATGGACAAAATGCTATGCAGCAAAACCTTCACTGAGGACTGTAATCAACAGAATATCTGCCTTAAATAGTCACTTGAAAGCTGCTCAGATCATTTTACCAAAACCAGGCTTTACTGTAGATCTTCTTTTGACATCATTGGGTTCAGTTAGAAACCTAGATACCTAGGAATAGCACACCGACACACCTGTCTTTCAGATCTGCGGTTCCTTGAATAGAATCCAAATCTTAAAAGTTGTGTACCAATGCTTCCCATACAGAGTCTGGGGAGAAACAGGCATTCAAGCAAAGCTTGTCCAAAGCTGCAGGTATGAAGGATGACAACCAGCTATTTGTCTTAGAAGAAACAGTTGTCACCACACTGTATCTGAATTCCTATCTGAATTTCTACACTATTTCTCAATTCCTACACTTAACAGAGATGTAGGTGATTATCTCATCAGATATGTACACGAGGGCATAGAATTGCAGGTGCCAAGACAAGAAAAGAATAAGACTTTACAGCTTTATGTATTAAAAAAAATACAGCTCATGAACACTCACCCCTGTCACGGCTGCTCATAACAGTGAAGTGGAGATCACCTTAATGAGGGATAAGACACAGATAAGTCTCAAAATTTCACACAATCTTTTTTTTTTTTTTTATTATCAAGTCCTAACAGCTGAAGATGAATCATTTATCAAATATATTAGTCAAATACTAGATACATGATACCACCAGTGTGGTGCTCTAAGGGTGGCTCTCAGATATTTATGATTTTTATTCTTCAAGGTAGATTAAGGAGCTAAGGAGCTTTTCAACAAGAGGAAGTTGCAATCAAAAGAGGTTGCTTCTCTCTTCCTACAATCATCACTAGTGTTTTATATACAGCTTTCCACAGGTCAAGACTAGTCCGATCCAAAAGCTTACTGCTAACTACCCATTCCTGAAAATTGGCTTATCCTGGCTCATCCACACATGCATACCTCCCGGATGCCACCCTACTCCAGCCCATTCAGACAGGTATAATCTATTTGCAAGCCAGGTGCCAGTCATCTGATTGTTTCTAATTGTTGCAGACTGGATACCATTTTCCTAGTTTTATTATGTATTTATGAACTGTACAGTGCCAAATAATTTACTTATGCCCTAGAAGACATAGTCTCGTGCTACATATGAGTGCAATTAAAAAAAAAAAAATTTAAAAAAAGCCAACGGGCCTTCGTCCTACAACCCCTTCCAAAGTGATTTCACATTTTCGTCTCTCTGCTTTTTGCTTGCTTCCTTCATTTGGCAACTTCGTTACTTCTGAAAGAAGCAAACATTTAAAATCTAATTGTTCTTGCAAATTTGGCTTTTTTTTTTTTTTAATGTTATGAAAGAAAGAGCTTTCAGTGAAATGTTTATTGCAAACAGCAAATAAACCAGCAACAGCTACAGGACTACTTCCATCAACCTACTGACTGCAATATTGAAGCAGTTAGCCATAGACAAGCTAGAATGATGATTCAAGTGTTTCTGGATGTAAAAGAACAACAGTCAGACCCTTGGATAGCAGAATCAGCAAATAAATAAAGGCAAGCCTTCACTCCAATGCTTAGCTTTATTCACTATTAACGAAAGACTAATTTGGCTTTTTATATTTACCCTAACACTTGTGCATTTAGCTTATTTCAATTGTTAACATCCTGGTTTACATTCCTTGAAAGTATTTTGAAAGTTCACCAGAACAGACCTGTTCCGACATGATCAGCTCAATGAATGCCATTTTAGAGTAGTTGTCCTGGTGACTTGAGATTTCTTTTGTAAACAAAAACCTTGTATAACTGTCCAGTCCTTTCCAGGCCACAAAAGTGCAAAACCTAGCAAGACTGAAATCTCAGTGTCTAAAAGAAAATGCTGGGAATGCAGATTCCAGAAGGCACTTTCTGCAACACGTAACATTTCTCTAACCAGAGATGCTATTTTTATTCAGTAATGCTTACTGTTCTTGTTTGCTTTTTGCCAGTAATAACTTACCACAGGACTAGTTGGTCCATTTTTAGACCTTTATAGAAAAGACGACATCACAGTGAAGCGCAGCCACCGAATCTTCTTTATGTAATTTTATCTCTTCTTGAAAAGACAGTTAGATCTAAATAAAAATAAGCAATAATATTTTTAATGTATTTCCCAGAAAATGCATGGAGAAATATGGCTAATTTTTCTGATATAATCTATTTTTATCATATCTACATACATATCCATACATATATATAGCAGCCCTTTTTACACATACACTAATAATATAAAAAAGCTAGCAAAAAAAAAAACCACACTATTTTTATTTGATCATGTCATATAAGTTTTATGATCAATTTCCACAGAACTATGGAAACCCATGCTTAGAATTTGATTTTTCTATTTTCAAATTCTTTGCAGGCATGCATTTTCCACACAGGTAAACACAGAGGCAACATTACTATTTATTACAAAATCTATTTTAGCTACTCTATATGAGCAAGTCTTTTTCCCTACATTGCACAAGTCTCAATATGGAAAAACAGCACTCAAGTCAGCAAAGATTACAGTGAGGTAGATAGAAGAAATGATCATTCCTATTTCAGGTTCCAAATTATTGATATCCCCAAGTAGGACTTCAAAGAATGGACTGTCATTATTAAGTCATATTTACATTCCAACGATGATCTTATACACATGCTTTAGAACTTTTCTGATGCCTACACAGTTCAGAAAGAAGTTTCTTTACAGATGAATACCGTATAATTTGGTTTCCAGTTGTGGGAAGAGAGGAAGACACTACTTGAGATTTCCAATTTATCCCTCAAGATTGTCATAGCCATCAAAATGGCTATGACTACAAATCAGCTTTGGGCTGGTTGCCCACAATCACCTGGTGGCACTGAAAGATCTCCCTGATGGTTTTGATCCTACATAGCATGTTATACGCACCACCACTTTCGGTATTAAAAGGAGTTCTCCCTTGAGTCTAAGCCAGCTTGCATCACTGCCTTCTCCTTTTATCCCAGTGCAGCATGGAATATAGTGCAGTTTCACCACAAACTCTCAAACTTCTCTACTCTCTTTCCATATATATATGCACATACACACACATTATATGAATGTGTGTGTGTATATATATATATATGTGGAAACATATATGGAAACACACACATAAACACAAACATATTACACTATGAAAGAGAAAAGCCAGAAAATACTAATACTGCATGGCTCAGAACAGTAAACACATAGCCTGGCAGCCCAACAGCCTCTTACAAAAAAAAGGATTATTCCACATTTGTCTATGCTTTTAGAAAAACAGATGAAGAGATGCATGTGCTCCCTATCAGGTCATTTTTTCCATATCGCCTTTCAACAAGCACAACTTTCCCTGGTGGCACACCAGGAAAATCCTATCACTCATGCAGATCAGGAAAACCACCATTACAGCTCTTGGACCTACCATAGTCAGCGTTTGGTACCTAAACCAATATACATTATATAACTGAAACTGGAAACATGCATATGCTTTAGTTGTAACTGTAAATGTCAGAAGCAAGCTGATATTAATCTGCATTATCATTCTGAAGTCACCTAGCAAAATCAGAGGACTTTGAACTGCTGCTGTCATAACCTTTGTACTCCCACGTACCTCTTGCTTCCTGCTATGTAAGATCTGAGCCCATGCATGCCTTCACATCTCACTGCACTCTGTGCCAGGTGCTTAGGGTCTGCTCTGGAACACACTGAAAGTAATGAAAAGCCTCCCACTGAATTCAGCTGTAACGCTTGGAGCCCTTAGGCAGACCATTTGTCAAGTGTTATGCAAATCTGTGCCTTATAAAATAAAATTGCTCTTCACTGCTACCGCATCTTAAAAGATGCAGCAGAGTATTTTAAACTCGCTGTCTTTCTATGAGAGAAGGAAAAACGCAAGAGGAACAATAGCTACAGAAATTAATCAGACAAAAACAAGGATGGGGGAGACTTAACAAAACTCAGTAACTACACCAAAACACAGCAAAATCAACAATTCTAACAAAGACAAGATTTTAACAAATAAATGCAGAGGGAGATGTTTTTAAATTGCCTTTTCTTCCTGACCCAAATTGATGGTCATCTTAGACTGAGCATTCATGGAGGTAGTAACACTTACTGATGTTTGTGTAAATACAATAGAATCCCAATTATGATCACAGCCTACAGCTACAATAGCATGAAGAATTAAGATGGAAATACGATGCATAGGCAGTTTTTTAATATGATGAAAACAAGGCATCTGTTTTAAAGAATTTCAGCTATTAAAAAAAATATCTCCCTTTGTATAGGCTGTGGTCTGCATTTCTAGAGCAAGTAAGGCTTTATCTTTTCATTTCATTTCGATTATGATCAACAGAACAGGCTACAGACTGCAAGCTGCGTTCCACACATTCACTGGCATTAACACCTGTGTATATGTATCAGCACAGTCATGTAAAGAAACAGTCTAATACAAGCCTGCTTCACACTACCGGCAATGGATGTATTTAATTAAACCTTTCCCATCCACAGGCAGAGTTGAAATGGTTCAAAACCCCAGTATAAAAGGTGCCAGGAAAGACAGACCCATTATTTATTACTAAGCAACAAAGACCAAATATAAAAGACCAATAGCCTTCCCAGTCCCACACTGCCAGCTGACACTGAATGATAAGTGAAAGCACTGTAAAGTGCTTTTTCCCTTGCTTTTATAACAGTGCAATTTTAATATGTGGTATATGGCATGTTGCCATTTCCATTTTTTGACTGCAAAAGCCTTGTATGAGGAACAGGGAGTACAGCCAACAGAACCAGATCTACCGAGAACTATGAATTAAAATTCATTGTTTCATGGTTGAACAGCAAACATTTTTTTTCTTGGTTTACTCTTCATGTTCAACACTATTTATTTATTTGAATGAACTGTTAAGATAAACTTTAACAAAAGCATTATCAAAAAGGGGTCAATTCTTCAACTCTGCTTAAATTCATTTTTTGCCAAAGGGATTTACAGCCACCTATATATGAATCAGCATTCTTGCAGGAGCAGCAGAATGCCTCACACAACAGTCTGTGGTGTGCGAAGGCATAGCACTGTCAAACCTCAAAACATACAGATGACATGGGACTCCCTACATTCAGCCCTACTTCATATCTGCAGAATTTGACAGCCTCCAGGGAAAGCTCTGACTAACTTGTCCTTGACGTGCCAAGCATCAAATCATTGAAGATGAGTATCCAACCCTACACTCATAACCTCTCCATTTCAGAGAGGTCAGTCTCAAGACCAAAGCGTCCGGGTGTTATGGACACTGCTGAAGGCTGCATTTTTGTCTGAGAAGCACGCATAACATATGCAACTTAAGTGAAAACAAGAAACTACGGATATGCATTTACATTTATTTTCTAATGGTGATAAAAGGCAAATACATATCATTGAAAGAATAATCTCTTTGATCCAACTTACTTCATCCTGAAAAGAATAGCAACTAACGTTGTGTTATTTCAGTAAAACAAATTATTTTTAAGATAGTTTAGAATAAACACCTAAGATGTAAGAAAATAACTTGAGGGATGATGAAACAACAATAAATCTTACTAACTCAAAGTAGAAATCCTTCATAAGAGAATTCTTAATAGCTCAGGACTCGAACAGTTGATATAAGACTCATGACAAAGTTTGTGTTATAACAGTCTTCTCCCTGTGAAATAGATAGCAGTGGATACCTATCTTTATTAGAACGCATTGGGACTATGGAAGAACTTCTTCCATTTTCTATGGAAGAAAAATCTGCAAACAGAAAATACAATTTGCCAAAGGAAGAAAGAACCATACCTAGAAACTTCAAAATTGGGAAAGAAATAATTTATTCTTTATATAATCGGGAAGACGATTTGATTGTGGAAGGCATGTAGACAAGTATTACGAAAAAGTATCTGTAAAAGAAGGCAAAATGAAATGCTTTATGGCTGGCCTGAACTCACAATGCACCAAAAAAGGCAACTTGGTGCTCCCCTGAAGAGGCAGTATAACACAGAAATGCAACATCATGCAAACAGATTTTGAGAACAAATTGACAGAACAGATTCTAGGAAGCCTGCTCCCTCAGACGTTTTATTTCCTTAAATAGATTCAGAAAGCAACTCACTCTGGTGTAGTACCTCTCAAGTTATCCTTGACATCTTCTCTGTTCATAGCCTTTATTTTCACCCTGAGTGTCTTTTCCATCAAGCCTTAATCTGGAAGTTTGAAAGTGTGCTGGTTTTGTGTAGCAGGGCTGGGGGGGGGGGGGGGGGGGGGGGGGGGGCT
>JAAGAY010008461.1:0-41120 GCA_011801015.1 Ardeotis arabs
CGAGGGGTAATGGTTTTAAAATAGAGGGAGGTAGATTTAGATTGGACATTAGGAAAAAAATTTTCACAATGAGAGTTGTAGATCACTGGAACAGGTTGCCCAGAGAGGTGGTTGAAGCCCCATCCCTGGAAACATTCAAGGCCAGGTTGGATGGGGCTCTGAGCAACCTGATCTAGACGGGGATGTCCCTGCTCCTTGCAGGGGGGTTGGACTAGATGACCTTTGAAGGTCCCTTCCAACCCTAACCATTCTATGATTCTATGATTCTATATTACCACTTTAAAATGTTTTGTGCTCTTCCTTTTACACTGAAGAATGGTAACACTCCACCAAAGCTGGGCATATCAGCCATTTTCACCCTGCAGAAGAGCAATTGTTCAGCTTTTCAGAAGAAAAAACTGAAACCATGGAGATCATTCCCCAAAATACAAACAACAGCCTGTCAGCTGCCCTGGGAAGGTTAAAAAATTTTAGTTAACACTTTTGATGAGGCTATGTATGTTTGAGGAGATGATTAGAGATGTTATAAAAAATTTCTTACCACAGTTGTTAAACTTGGGGGAACTTTCTAGGCTGAGTGCCCACAGCCAAATTACGAGGTCTGAGATATCAAAGAAAGACATCAAAATTTGTTAAGGAGGAGGAGATTTAGTTTTGAAAATAAGAAAGATTGCATAAAACAATAATCAAATTCATCTTCTACTTCTCCCCCCAAAAAAAGGGAAAAAGGCAAAAAAAATAGTTTTATTTGTTCAGATTACCTCCACTAAAAATGGGTACAATGTTCAAGATCTGGTTGAAATCTTACCTTTATTAATTCATTTCTACCTGTTTATCCTGAGGATTGATGCTGAAAATGTTCTATTGAAAGTTATCTTAATATTTTCTACCAACAGAGGTTTTGTATTCTACCAGCTTTTAGGATCAATTCTGCTCTGATTTCATTACCCACAATGTTATGGGCTTAGTGACAAGCACAATGTATTCATTTCTTAGCATCTATAACATCCTTCAGTGAATTCTTTCTATAAAAGGCAAAACTACACTTTTCCGTATTTTCATCAAGCAACATAAAGTTCCTGTTCTGCAGAGCACTGTGTGTACTGTCTTGAAAAAATCTCAGTTAATCCTTCCTGTTTGAAAATCAATTATGTCCACTAAAGACAAGTCATGACAATATGCATTACAATAATATCCACAAAGGACAGTGGGCAATTGTGGGTTGCTCTCATTTTATTTTTTTCAGTGGTGATACCTCCAACACACTGCAAGTAACTCTAACACAAAGAAGTGAACTGCATCTTTAAAAGCCTTTAAAAAGAAACAAAACCAACTCTGTCTTTTTACTGTGTATAAAGGCTACATTCCTGAAAGTTGGTTCCTTCACAATATTCTTGCTAAATAAACCTCACACTAGACTTATATTTTCAGTTCTCAAACAGAGCTCCCAAACAGAAAGTAATCTTCAATTCCATAAAAATATTAACAGAATCTTTCAAAAAGTAAGTGTTTTTGTTACAGAGGAGTTACTTTCCCAGGTAAGTTTCCTAAATACAAGTGTCTTGCACCAATTATTTCACTTTAGAATTTGGAATTTATATTTAATCTGTTCATTGTTCCATTCACTATGTATTAAAGGATTATCAATTCATAAAGCTGCTGTTTAAATTGGGGGCTATAATCCAGCGATCTGTTTTATATTGGAGCATAGCACTGATGAGTGATTTGCAAACAAATTAACTAAGGTGAGCTTTGCTTTAAAGGCAGCACAAATACAAGTGGCACTGTTCACGTGTTGGTGTGTGATGTTACACTGGAAGGACTTGTTCCTTTCAAACTCCAAGTTCTTTGCACTCCTATTGGAAACAGGGGGAAAAAAAATATATATATATATATTCATTGTCTGACAAAGTTACACCCAAAATCCTTCTGTTGTTTCTTCTTTATTGTTCCCTTAAAAAATAGCTAAGCTGACATGAAATTTTTATAAGCCTTTGGAAATCCAAATTTTTTTTGCCTACTTCAGTGATATAACTTAGAAATTTATAAGAATATATTTAATACTAAACCAAACCAAAGGCTCAGCTAGGCCTCTGTCTTCTCTCTGGCAAATTCCTGTAGCAGATGTGTAGGGATCTTATAACAGGTCAAGCAATACGTATTAATTCCCTAGCACTGTCACAGCCTCCAGTAATTTGAAATTTATTGATATCTTAAGTGAGAGATAGTATCTTCATGCTTAATAAGCCTTTCCAGACTTTAGTGACACAGTCTGGTCGCTTTGAGGTATAAGTAAAATTTAGCAACCATACCATCCTGAGTGGAAAAATTGAACTACTTTAAAATATTCTATCACCTCACCCTTTACATTTTTCAAAGTCTTCTGCAGAATTTTTATCTGTGTTATTAAAACCAAGAATCTGGAATATGCTTATAAAATTATTTTAAGTATATATATTTTTACAGATTTGTTTATGTTTCATTCCTACCTTCAGTAGCCATACAAAATTACTAATAAGTAGTTAGTAGGAATCTAGGGATAGTTTTAAACTGTTTGTAATCCAGCTCAGCTTTCACTGTAACTGAAAAACTTACTATCAAAGAGCTTAATCATCTCAATGGACACGACTGGGAGAGAAACAAAAGGAAAAAAAAAAGGCAAAATACATACGTTTACTGAAAAGGGAAGACAAACATTTTCAAAAAAAGGAATCTGAAAGTTAGGCTTATATACAGGTGCACTGAGGAGCAACTGCTGTTTCTACACAGTACTCGGGACACTTGCCAGAGAAAAGCGAGAATCGAGCTTGGAGACCGTATTGTTTAAAGTCTTTGAATTTACATCTAATGCACGTGGTGTGTCTGTAACATACAGATCAGTAATATTATCGTGAGAGTGTCACTTTCATTCTAATCCGAGGCCTAGAAAGAGGAAATGCTTCAGAAAGGTGGCAGCAACAAGTAACTGTAACTGACTTCCATGATGGCGCACTCCATATGAAGGATAATCTTTGTTTAGCTTAGAATGCAGTTTTAAAAACACACAGCATTTGATCCCAGGTTACAGAATGTGTGGAGCATCAAAAACACCGAGAAACTGAATGGACAGATGTTTATGATGCAGACCTTTTCAGCTGAACATCTACTCGTTCATGCAGGATGCAAAACAACTCGTTCACAGGAAAGGATGAGCATTAGACATCCCTGGGACTTGTGATCATGCTTCACTAAAGAATTTTGGAAAATCTCACCTGCAGTCAATAGCAATTAACTCAGCTCCTAGCCTTCACTACATTTATTCATGCTGGAATTGAAGGGTGGTGATTGGAAGGTGTTCAAGGAAATGCTCTAGAATAACATATTACAAAACTGGAACAGAATAGCATTACAGTAATTATGTTTTTTCAATGTAAAGGCAAAAATCTAAGACATTTTGACCCTGACATTTTAGCCTGATATAAATTACAGGGAAATTATTAATGTGAATGCATCCTGAGTAGTGTTCACGTTCTTCCAGATTTGCAATTTATGACTTCAAATATCAAAAATAGAACAGTGTTTTGCAGTCACAGGGCTACAACTGTGACCCAATCAATGTCTCTGGGATGTCCAAACTGAAGCAAAAGTTCCAGTTTGTCACATCTATTATCTTAAATCTTTTTCTTTTGTTTTTTTTTTCTCCAGAGGTGCTGCTGAAAGTGTACAGACTTTACTATTCAGGCAGAACTGTTATACTGTCAACATCTGCTTCTAGTTATGTATCCACCACACTGACTATGCAAATAGGACAGTGGAAGTTGCTTCGTTGTAATACTGTAAACTCACATATTGTTCATGCTGACATAAAATTTTAAAAAATGTTCTGATACCATAAGTGCACAGGCTTGATTATTTAACTCATACTTTTCCCCTTGCCTTGGTTTCCATTAACAAGTCATTCTCTGCCACAAAGAAAGATGCACAGTTGGAAAAGGTGGAATTGCAATAGGGTTTAAATCAGTAGTTAGATTACACCACCTTTATAACAGAGGTGAGCTTCCAGCAGCCCATCTTCCTCATGGATCACATCCAAATAATGCTAGTGTTCTAAGCCCCCACAATTGATAACATTAATTCACTGAAAGAAGTCATTTCCCAGAATGAATATCTCTGTTGTGTTTAAGCCTCTTGCCTAGTTAAATGCTTGATAACACTTTTAAAAATTGATCCTTTAGGATAGCTTCTGATCACAAAAACATCATTAGTTCATTTTTATCTCTTCTCGGTTATGTAGGGCAATTAGCACAAAGTCTTGGCAGACAGTTCTCCCTTTCACAGCAATTGTTAAAATGGTGTCATGGGAATATAACTAAGCTTTTACAACACATGCATGATGCAAAAAGCCAATTCACCACATACAGCAGCAAGAAAGCGTTTATCACCAAAGCTGTCTGGAAAATGTTCAGCAACCATCTGCCAATTAGAGTATAATCTGCTGTTCATTTGCAGCAGAGAACACCTATTTATATGGCAAGCAGGCACAGAGCAGAGGCAGCTAACAGGTAGTTTGGTAGTTAGCAGGGTAGTTAGCTCAGCTGGGGACATGAAAGAGACCCAGAAACTCTGCTTCATGCAGCGTGGGACTGTATGGCTGTGGTGGTGACATGCTACATGGCTCTGTGCCCATGGGTGGCTGGAAAAAGCTTTCCCAGGGCTGGAAAAAGCTTTCCCAGGACTGTGACACAAAGTGACCAGGTACAGGAGCTGTTGGAGGAGATGAGCAGACTGAATAGCATCTGGAAGGATGAAAAGGCGACAACAAGGTCTTCACAGTGATATTGCAGAGATACTTTGTGCAAGGAAGGAGGGCCAGGGACACTCTAGTTGTGGATGGAGATGCTGAAACCTTATGACTTTCTGTATCAGGAAGAATGGTCCTATTCTACCCTCAGATCTGAACGTACAGAATTCATGCAATGCCTTAATAGCCAAGAAAGGGGAGCAAGTTCCCTGGGGAGAATTCAAAGCCAGCTGAGCCTGAATCACACATTAGCACCAAGAAGACAGGACAGGTGATGGAAGTTCCCTTCTGCAGGGCAGAGAGGTGCCAATCAGAGTTGCTGTCATGGGATTCTTATAACTTGCTGGCAGCCTGGATCAAGGATATTGCAGAGAGACTTACAACACTCTTTTACACCTCAAATTGTTGTCTCTCACTGTCCATGTGGCCACCTGTGACCCTGTAAAGGGAGATATAGAACAAATCACGTGAGACCGCAGAGCTCTATGGCCAAAGGTGGCAGATATGGGAGTCCAGGTGCTGTTCTCTCAATGGTACAGGTGTCTGGAAAGGGCTTGGATAGGAGCTGATGTGTTCTGCAAGTTAACAGCTGGCTGTGTAACTGTTGCTGTAGTTAGCATATAGCTTTTATAGCTATAGTCACCTCTTCGGGATATAGATAGTTAGCAGGAGACAGGATTCCTAGAGTAGGAGATCTCCTAGTGTAGACACTTTTCTGGAAAATGTTCTGATCACATTCCAGCTCAAAACTCCAGACCCCAGAACTGTTTGGCCTTTACAGTACTTATCATAATGCCCTGTGATACATTGAAAGCCCAGTTTGAAATCACTCCTGCTTTGCCTCACATACCTACATTCTGCAAAACTGCCTCTAGATGCAGAGTTAGCACCTGCTTCCTCAGGGTTATTTGTTATTCATACGAAGTAGAACAGTTTAAGCAGGAGAAATCAAGAAGGCAAGAAATACTGAATTTAATCTTGTGGTTACTGTCCACATCTAGGACAAGAAAGAACAATTCTCTGTCTTAGAACTTCACTTACTTATACAAAGTGGAACAGCTCAAGCAATAACACTTGAAAACTCCTAGATATTTTGAACGTGTCTTCTCTCTCTCTGAATATTATTCTCCCCTTCTCCCTAATCTATCTTCTTTCTTCTCCCCAAATTATGTAGCTGCCCCAAAAGTTTCTGATCTGCGCAAATGCAGGTCATGAGTTTTGAGCATTTAAAAAAATTTCCATCTCAGAAAAAGTTTCTTGCTGTATTCCTTATATAGCCTGCTATAACTTAGAAACAACATGAATAAATCTCTCTTATTTTTTGAAATATGGAAATACTAGTGCAGAGATGAATTATGAAGACATAGAAAGTTTTAGAAAATGACAAAGGCTGATCTAGCTAATTGGATGCAAACACTAAAATGCCTTCTGCAAAGCACAGGTGAAAGTAAACATAGGTAATTATATTTTGGTTCCTATCCCTGTAGCTATAAAATATGTTCCATCAGCACCACGAAATTGGAAAATAAACTTATGTTCTAAATCAAAGAAACAGGGCTTGGTCTAAACTCCACTATTTAGAAGACATAGTATCACAAACAACATTAATGTTCTTTGACAATGTTCACAACCATTAGAAAATTGAAGTCATAATGAAACTGCAGCTAACTCACAATCTTCTGGCCCTTAGGATGTACATTGTTGATGTGTGTATTCTGGAAGCTCCATCTGTTAGGAGCCAGGCTTTGTATACTGAATAATTGCTAAATTCCAAGGAGACCAGGTGGCAGGGCAAATTAATTTGGAAAGAAATAGAAAAGTCATGGGGGAAGGAACAGAAAAATTGTAGGAGAAAGTTAATTCAGCATTTTCTGAATATACTGAATGAGGACAAGAATAAAGAAAGGAAGAAAATATGTAACAAAACGCAGATAGGAAGGTGGAAGGCAGGAAAAGAAGGGACACTTTTACATCAAGAAAAGTTTATGGAGATATTTCCAGGACTACAAGAAATGAAAATGTAAGGGAGATTATAAAAGCTGAAGATATTCCCATGAAAATTTCTATTCGACAATATTCATTCTCTCAATTACTCAATCATATATATATAAAATCAATTCACAATGCCATGTGTAAACCAAAATGAATTTGATCTTCCTCTTTGTGAATTGTTGAAAATAGCTCTAACAAGAACAGCAGAAAACAGGAGAGGAAAGAAGAAAGAAAGATGTATTTTAGCTTCTCAGTTGGAGTGACGCATTCCCAGTTTTTCATGTAAGAAGCACTCACAGAAAACTAACCAGATTAATACAAACACCACAACTGCTACTATAAACACAGGAAGCCCTCTGTGCAAGAAATCTCTGGCAAGAACACAGGGGACCATAAAGCTGCACTAAGGTTTCTTTAAAGAGCAGCTGGTGTTACATACGGTTCTGCCGTCCTAGTCCTCACATGCTCCCATTGTCAGCAGCAGATGAGACAGAGCAGTTAGGTTAAACTGATTTCATTAAAATTTTCATTACTGTGATAGTCTTTTGGCTATATATATATATGTACAATAATCAAGCAGATTGCCTAAATTCAGAAGAAAATCTGTAATATATTGGTATAACAAGTGCAGAGGCCTATGACACCCATGAATTACAAGTGCACTACTCAGCATATAAATGGCATTAACTTGCCTTGACTCCAGACATCCTGCTGAATGCACAAGGGTGATTGGCAGGATAAAAATAAATCAAAAAGCAAATAACAAGATTAACAGTATCAAGAGCAGAGGAGTCTCCCTTTTTGGGAGGCAAGCAAAGCTGTCTCAGTCCTGCTCACCCCTGACTAAATGCATCAAGAACAGTAGCCCTCAGTATGGCACCAGTTCCATGCCTAATTCAGGATGTAACTCTTAAAAACTAACAGTTTCATATATGTGATGATGATGTAATCATGTTACATAATAATTAACAATGAGAATCAATGAGAAGTCATTAGTGAATTAACTTAGCAAAATTTAGTTTTGAAATTTAAATGGATCCATTTTATGGATTTTCTAAACATTCCCAGACAACTTAGTCTCCAGTTCTAGATCACCTGTTTCCAGATTTTCTACAACTGATTTCTTTCTTTTCTTTTTCCTTTTTCTGCAGTTCAAAACATTAGAGTTTGTCACCATACAACATTCCTAGAATACATGAGCTGTCAACACAACCAAACGTTCTCAGCTTGCTGTCTGTGAGGACTCTCATGTCGTTTTCCTCAGACCTGCTCCCCAACAGTTAGTTTTTAGTTTGTACAATGGAAGAGCTTAGTCCATCCCAAATGCAGGGCTTTGTATTTGTCCTTGCTGAATTTCATTAGATTCCTGTTGTACATTCCTCCAGCCTACTCTCAAGCATATCAACTGTCTCCTCAAAATTTGTTATCATCTGTAAACCTGATGAGAGTGCATGACTTATTCTCTTTCACAGCACTGATAAAGATATTACTGTCCTCTGATAGACTATAACACATTAATCTGATGCCTATGGAAGTATTTCTTTGAATATATGAGATGAAGTCAGCTGGATCACACCTAAAATTATTTCTTTATAATTAGTTCCCTATCCCAAGTAAATGGGTAGGTCTTACTGCATGACCTTTGTCTTCATATTTTAAGGAGGTGGTTGGCTCACTGGGCCAATTTGTGCATGGCTTTTTTATTCCTATTTCTCATTTTCCTCTTCCTCAGTACAATCATTTCTACTCTAGCATTACAGTTAATAGTAATACTGTCTTTCTGCTTCAAAACATCCTAGTTTCCCAAGCAGCTTAGACCTATCTCATAGTAGAAGTCCTTCCACAGCAAATTTGTGTGAGGCCAGCTTGATGAATTCTACAGTCTCAGCAATGGCATGTTTTGTTATTCTGTCTGCCTTTTATTGCCCAAGGTATACTTCTGCTCTCCTTTTCCTACTCACCTTTTTTCTTCCTCAATAAACCTTAGATTGGATACTTTCCTTGACAATACCTGCATTATTGACTGGAATTTTAAGAATAAGGAATGTGGAATATTGCTTTTGACTTTTTGAGATTTAACTCCACCCCTACGAGAGCAGAAATACAAGTGTATTGTCTTAATTAAAAATTCAGTTTCTCTTCAGGGATGTGCAATGCTGTGTTCTCACATGCAGACACATCCTTTTCTGGATCAGATAGATATCAAACAGCAGATAAATATCTGATTTGTTAGATGCAACTGAGAGTAGGTAAAAATATATTAACGACTGCACTAACTCAGAGCAAGGGCCTATCCAGCTCATTATTTTGTCTCCAACAGTGGCTGGGAGTGGACCCTAGGGAAGAAGAAAACCAGAGAAAACATATAGACAAAGTCTATATGTTATATAGACTATATAAAATATAAACATAAGACTAATTAAGTATTAATTTTCCTAGATTTTTACTATTTTCAGCTCAGGAAATTTCCTGAGTGTCTGCTTGTCCATTGAGTAAGTCCAAAAAGATGCCTCTTCCAAGTGCTTGTCAAATCTGCCCTTGAACACAAATAAGCTCTCAGCATAGACAACATTGTTTAAGAAGGAGTTTCACAAAATTAGGGCTCATGGCATGAACAACCTCTTATCTTGTTTTAGAGGATCCTAAGGGGTTAATCTGATAGCCTGTAACTCCTATGTTGGAAAAGACAGTGAATAATCAGTCTTGTCTTGCCTTTTCTTAAGTCTTGTGTTTTCATGTGCAAGAGTCCCAGGCTGCTCAGTTGTTCTGTATAGTTTTCATCCAAGTTGCCCCCTCTGAACTGTCTGCAGTTCTGATAGATCTCCTTTGAGACCAAGGAACCAGGACTAAATACTGACCTCAAGGGGAGGGTGAACCATGGATTTTATATAACAGCATATATATATTCTCTGTATTCTACTTTTTTTCCCCATTAAGTCTTAAGAATAAGTTCTTAACTAGGTGCAATCTTTAAGGAGGGAAATAGTACAAAGAGGGAAAAGAAGACAGATGTGGAGAGAGTAACTAATCTGTATCACACTGTAGCATAAAACAAGGACATCCTCATGTCTGGAAAATTGTTCTGTAGTTGTCATAGTAACTCATAAAACATCTCTACTTTTTGATAATTTTAATGTCTAGAGCCTAACAAGATCCAAAATAAGTGAGATATCTATACTCATATATATATTTCAGGTAATTTTTTAAGGCTATCAATTCATAAATAACCAGTGCTTATTTAGGTGTTTCTCCTGTGCCCAAATTATCCCATTGTGTTCTTTGGGCTATTTCTTGCATTTTTGTCAAATGTGTCTAGAACTGGTCACCAACAGATATAGGATATTAGAATAGATGGACAGTAAGTAAATCAGATGTGACATCCCAAAAATGGATACGCAAGTGCTGCAGGATGGTGTATTTATTTATGCCTTCAGCATCTTCAGTTAATTAAAAGCACTTTAGAAAAAGGACCAGTCTATACTAACTGCACTTTGCCTTCTTTCATCTCAAAGTAAATTTCTGACTCTAAATTATTTTGTATCACTTTTATTCAGAGTTGATTAAATATTTAAAAATATATTTCTTAGAAAATATGGGAAATAACCTGCTGTTGGAGGTTAATGTATATCAAAATTTTGGAAGAGAATAAGAATGAACTTACAGCGCAAAATTTGAGGAACATTTTACCTGCCAGGGAAACATGAAAAGCTGACGATCAAAGAAGAAAACAACCAGTGAAGACGTACATAAAAGTCATTGTTTCAACTTATGCTTTCAGCAAAACTTTCAAAAACAGTTATGGCATTACTGACCAGATAATCCACCTGTGACATCAAGACCTTGAGCAACACGCAGGCTATTTAAAATTCCCTACTTCATTGGCAACATTATTATTAGTTGCATTTAGATGCTGCAGTTCATGTAAAAAATTGCAATTCCTTAAACGTCCATGCAAAACTTGTGTGCACTCTGCTTGCCTCTGCAAAAGCAGACATTCAATAGGTGCTCAGTATATATTTCCCATACTTTTACAGCGAGGCTTAGTTATTTCACATGCAGCAATAAAAAAAAAAAGTTAGAACTATTAAAGTGATACAATTGAACATGTAGCAAACAATGATATTTATCATTTTGCTGAAACAGACTTATCTGACTTATGCTTATTCCTTTAAATCACATAGTCTGTATTCAATTTGAGAATTCTGCAAACTCAGCTATCACTGTAAAATCTGAAATTAATATTTTTCATCACAGTGAAAACTATGTTGCAAACAGAACAGAAAGTTCTGAAGTGAAAAGGTACACTGAAAAAAACCCAAATAATATAGGAAGTTAACGTAAGAAATTCCCTTAACAATCAAGACAATATTTATAAAAACTGAAAAGATGAGAAGTTTAAAGGAACAAAAACAAAACTGAAGAGGTCAAAAAGTATTAAAAGGAAGTAACTGTCTTTTCAGAATTAAGGAGCCGAAAATATTGTCTCTGAGCTTAGCTCCTTCCAATCAGATAATGACAGTTTTGGAAAATAATTCAAGTTTTTATATAGCTACACATTATATATATGTATACAGGTTGTTATATATAAATATAGCACACACAGACACATATTTTAAATGCAGATCGAACACCAATTCAGACTCTTGCTGACAAATGACTCTTGTATTAATTTTTGCTATATGTCATACTCCCTTTGCCTGTAAGTACGGAATATTTTTCTATTAACAGACGTGATCCTGTGTTAAAGGTCTTCCGTGTAACAATTTTCCTGGAATAGTCCTATATTTTCATGTTATGTCATAGGAGATTTTTTCCAGAATGTTTGCAATGTTTTAATTGGCATGTTTCATTCAGTAAAACAAACAAAAAAGAAATTATTCTGAACATGTCTATAAAGTCCTTGTTGGATCAGGACCAAAGCACTCAGTCCAAACAAATAGTATTATCCTTTTGAGTTAAAATAGCATAAAAGTTCTGAGAAGCCTAACAATAAAGACATTTCCAATAACAATGATAACAAAAATGTAGCAAAAAATGAATGAGAGACCTTAAAGGTGGACAAGGTGATTTTATTTGAAACAAAATCTATGTCCCTTATTCCTACTATTTTGTCCTCATGCTAGCAAGCACCAAGTGATCTGTCCCAAATTCACACACCTACATGTGTATGTCAAGGTGGTCAAAAGGCATTCCTGGTTTTAGGACACCTTTTTTTTCTGGATACCCTGAAAAGCTGCAAACAGATTTGCTGTTAATCTAGATGCCAACACCACCTGCCATTCTTACAACCCTTCTGCCATTCATGCTGTCATTCTGACAGAATGACAGATTGATCGTTCAGTCGTTCAGTGCCCTGACATTCATACCAGTCTTATCATTTTGTTGGATATTATCTGTGACAAAATTCTCTTCAGTGACTATCCAGGAAAGCTAGAATGGCAGCTTCTTATTCACCCAGGTGTTAGAGCATGGGTGGGTACAGCTGAGAGTCAACCAAGCACTAATTCTATCATATTAATGCACAAACCACAGAAGTTCCTCAAGCCAGAAGTACTCAGAGATGAACCAAGGGCTTTCACTCTAACTAGATGGTGGGTCACATACTGCAGCAGGACCCCAGGGTGGCCAGAGCTTTGAAATCAGCATGCCTAGACTTTTGTCTTCTAAGAATATCTCTCAAAAGGTCAGAGAGATTTTAGGTTCAACATAGTTAAGTTGTATTAGAATAGAAACTGGAATATTTAATATTTTAAATAGAGAAATCTCAAAGTAATTAGGTAAAAAATAATGGCACCAAGAAGGATAGATTAATATCTTTTCTTCAGCTTTCTCTCTCATTGTAGGAAGATGCCTGATGACAGTTCAGTGGCTCCCTGAGTTATCACTAAAAATATATGCTCCTTCCAGTCCTTGGAAAGGTTCCTGCTGTCATATAAGGCCAGGTTCTCTACTCCTGCTCCTTTTCACAGCCCCACAGGCTAAGCCTGATCTGCAGGCTCCCATCTCATAGCTTTTGCTCTCACTCTCTGCCTGCCTGGGTGGCCTCGTATGCCTGAGGCCTTCCCCTTAGACCAGATCTATTTCACAAGCAAAGGCGGTCCCCACATGCTCCAGCTGATCCAGGAAGGAGATGTGCAAACTAAGAAACAAATAAAACAGATACCTTCTGTCACAAAACCCAGCTTTAACTGTACTTCTTACCTAAAGAAATGCATGAGTCCAAAGCACTGACATTGTTTACGTACAACCCCTCCTTTATAAGTCACAGCTGGCTTCAAATGGAGCCTGCATTACAATAATTGGGTCTGGGATTCCATCAACACGGTAGAGTGCAACGAGGCCAAGCCTTTCTCCATGGCTGAGGTGCTCAGAGAAGAGTTAATAACACAGACAAGCAGCAGCCAAAACAAGGACACACACATCTTTTAGGATTAATTTTATTTCACTCACTGTGCAGTTTTCTGTCTGCCTGGCTTCCAGGAACCTTACTTTAAAACATATATTTGAAAACAGGAGCCTCCAGGAGCAGCACAGAGAGGCAAGGCAATAGCAGAGGAGGTGAGATGACCAGAGAGAGAAAAGGTCAGTTTTGCCATTTAGCTATCAGTATTTATCCATACCTATTAAATATAGAGAGATTGTTACCAACTGGATTGGTATAAAGCATAGAGTGACACATCCTGTTGTGTGCAGATAACAATGAGGGAATTCAGACCATAACATGGCATCTTTATAAGCATTTATGCAGAAATCTTTCATGACTGACTATAGTGATGATGAAGGTGAGTTTACATCTGAGAGGTTTTCCTAATCATATGCCCTGACCTATCACAGAAAAAAATGTATCTTCACAGCTGTCTGTTTGTCACAATATTACTTATGTTCAAGCATTAACAGCAAAATATTCCTCACTTACGATTTCTGGTTTGTATCTGCCACTAGAATCAATTACTTTAAATCTTCCCCATGCCTGGAGCAACTTCAGAATAATCCTTTCCTCCACCTGGTAGTAGAGAGCTGCTGTTACAGTGCAAGGTGAGAATTACAAAAGCACAGTATCTTGTCACTGTCGTTTGTGATCCTTTTGCAAGACCCAGTGCAGAAAAGAGGTCAGAGCAGAGCTGAAAATGAAACAGGGACATTGTACTGCATAGGCTTTTAGAGAAGCCCCATATTCAAAAGGAGAAAGGCAGTAAGAATCCTTTTATTATTTCCTCTCCCAACTGGAACGAGCTTTCTACATCATTTCTACAAGTTCAACAAAGGAATGAGATTAGGGATTTCTTTTTACATCTCAGACAGGGTTTCCTGCATGTAGCTGCAATGAACAAAGCTAAGAAATGCTGAAAGCCCACTCAGTCCACAGCCAGCTTGTTTCAGAAGGCCAAAAAATTGGAGTACCTAGAAATTAGTTTCCAAAAACTCCACAAAATTCTTCATTTCAAGACTCCAGGTCTACATCATCTTAGTGCAACAAGAACAATTCCAAAAGTTAACAATAATTCAACAGTATGAAGAGTAATACTTCACAAATTTTGACATGAATGGTTCTCATTAATGGATCTACTTTTATTGCTCTGTTAATATCACAACTTATTAGGTTCTCAACAGTATTTCAGAAGTTTGCATATTTACAGTTTGAGATAAGATGATGATCCTGCAATAGTGGCTTGAGAAAACTGAGCTTGTATATCACTACAAATAGCCAATCAAGTCAAAAGCTCTTTTTTTCCACAACTCATAAATATAGATGGCGCTCCAGGATAGAATGGAAAATGTGCTCTCCACATTCTTGTTGGATTAGTTTATAATGATAATTTGACTTCATTTTTTAATATTTTTGCAAAGTGGAAATATTAACCTGAACACAAAAAATTAGCACCCAAAGTAATATTTAGCTACCTGTTTTACTTAGAGGAAATTAATACTACATTAATATGTATCCTAATGACTCAATGTATTCTAAGCAATTGAAAAAATAGATGCAAATATAAATTGCATGATGTTGAAAAAAGATGCTAAAATTATCAGATTAAACAAGACAAGTGAAAAAAATAGAGAAATGGGAGCAGAAATGTGCAGTGATTCATTTTTTAATAATATGGATGTATAAAGCTTCCTAAGTACATTGGCAGTCCAAAAAAGCAGGAAGAATACTATAAGAAAAATCAGAATATCTCTGAAGATAACAACAAAAAAAAATGCACTTCTTTTTTTTTCCTCTGTGAATACTGTTATTTTATTTAGGGAGGGAGCTGGACAAGTTGAAATTCATTGTATTTTTCTGTATTGTGTTCCCAAAACACTGGTTAGAAAATTGCTGGTAGAAAAATTACTGGTGTTAGAATTTGGTATTACACAATATTTGGTCATTCCAAAATATTAGGACATGTTGGAAAAGAACAGATAAGCTGAAAATACGGAAAGTCACTCTTTCTGCCCTTACTCTGCCACACTTTTACCAATACATGTCCTGTGCAGTTCTCACTGCAGATTCCTCTAACCCTGAAATTCAACTTTACAAACAGAAGAGATAAGGAGCTGGACCATTCAGAAAGGATCAGGCAGAACTGTCCTGTTGATCACTAGCACATTGTGATTGTAAAACTGTAATTCATCAAGGATCGATTTTTTTAATCTCTGAATGCAATTATTTTTTTCTCTACTGATGATCTGTATATTTTAGGAGCAACTCTGAAGTTCCTCTACAGTTTTCTCAACTATCCTTTTGCTTTTTGTGTAATGTCTCCCCTAAGCAAAATGCCAGACTTTCTAATTAGTCAAACTTTTAAGAGTATATTAGTTACAAAAAAATTAGCTGGTCACAAATGAAACTAGCAAGAGCCTCTTGAATAGGTTAACAATTGTAATTCGTTTCATTCTTAGATTCATTCTGAAGTCTGAATGCAGTAATTTCCAGCTGACAAGACTTTTTTTACTGCCAACTCAGTGTATTTCAGCCTTTAATTATTCTGTAATAACATTCTTTATGAACAACAGGTTTTAAAGCACCAGATGCAATGACTTCTGCATTTTCTCATATTAGCATGCAAATCAATCTAAAACAAAGCCATTATTTTTTTTTTCATTTTCTATATTACTTGACTTCAAACTACTTATTACTTGAAAAGATTGAGGCAACAGTGCTATCTTCCATATCACATCATAAATGAGCTATATGTAATTAATGTAGACCACATCTTCAGATTATAATTTTCCAGACTCCTATCTTATTATCCACAACCTATCCTTGGATAAACTCCCCAAAATCTGTTTATTTGAATTAAAAACAGAAGGGAAAACCACTGGATATCTTTACCTTAATTTTGGGTTTTCATTACTTTCACTTAAAATATGAACCTATCATTTATCAATTTGGTGCTCAGTGTGTTGAATTGCTAGAGTCTTGTTCTTACCTTAAGTCATAGAAGCAGATGTGTCCAGCTACAGAAAATGTTGTAAGATACACAGTCTATTTCTGATATAAAGATCATCATGCTAAAAAATAACTCCTGGGAGGAAGTAATTCCTTGCAATTAATGGAAAGAAATTGATGTTTACAGGACAAGATTCATTTAACCAAGTATAAAGAGCTATAGTTGTTCAGATGCATACAACCTCTGTATGTAGAAAAGCAAATTAATTCTTGCTATATAGAGCTATTGATTTAAATTTTACTCTTACAAGCATACCCTGAGAACAGATGCTTTGCAATTCTATTTAATTATCTCCTGGCTAATTTTGTCTTGTTTCTGCTGTTAAAGCTGAAAATTTTTAATCACCGAGTATGGTTCCTGACAAGTGTTTGTTTGTTTTGTTTTATTTTTTAAAACTCCAAAATATATGTAATCGATTAGCATTTAAAATTCCTCCCAAGTGACTCAAATGAAACCAGTTCACAAAATTAATCTGTACTTTCCTGTTCAAAAATTACCCTTAGTTTGAAAAAAACCCCACAGAATTCCTCAAGATTGTAGTGTTCCAGACAGACTTTAAAGAGAAATGTCTGTAATAGAAGGAATATGAAAAATGAATGAAAAATAACTGACTATCTTAATTTTTGGCTTAGTGACCTGAAGTATGCAAGTACTTTAAAATAATCTTTTTGCCACTGGGACTTCTCTTCTAGATCCTAAATTTCCATGCTTTTTCAAGAGGAAGGCTAACTCATTTATTGCCATCAATATTTGAAAATTTTGTATAAAGAGCAGAAGACAGGCATTTGGTTTCATTCACTAATTCCTAAATAACTAGCATTGTGTAAGAACACAAGAATGTCCGTACCAGTTGAAACTAAAGAGCTGCATAGCCCAATATCTTATCTCTGAAAACTGCCGGAAGTGGAAGCTTAAGGAAAAGATATAGGAAGACTTACTACCTTTTATTTCTTTGGCAAATGAAACAATAATTTCCATATCTCAGTTAATACTTTGGTAATTTGTCATTTGAGTTCCTTTAGAAATCCTGTGTAAATACCATCTGGTTTCAGCCATTGTTACAATCTGGTTTTGGCAATTTTTATTATTCATTTTATTGACTTGCTTGGAAATATTTTCTTTTGATGCTTTTATTTGAGAACATTCCTCCAACTTTCCCAGAGAAAATAAATGTTCTACTGTGGGAAAGTCCCAGTGAGTCTTTGAGGTGAATAGACCTCGGGAACATCCCAGTTAGCTATGACCCCTGCATACTCTCTATCTTGCTTCTGTTTCTGTTGTGCTCAAACAAAAAGCCTTATGGTTAGTTTTAATGTCTTGTATTTTAAAATATTCCTGCTTGGTTTATTATGGTTTTACTTGTAATTTGCCACAGCTTACATTCTTTTTTATTTTACTCACTTTGACACACAAACCTCTCTTGTATTCACATATATAATATAATACAAATATAATCTCCGTACAATCTCGGTATTCTTGGAGACGCAGTAGAATGTTTTGCTTTTTGGTTTAGTATGTTTTTAACCCAAGAATACCATGTTCCTCTTGGATTTGAAACAAATTGCATCTTCAATTTCCTTTTGAATTTTATGTTCCCTTAGTGGAGACACCATCCCTTCTCAAATTTTACCTCTTGTTACTGTGGCTGTTGATGACTTCTTTAGGAATATACGTATAACAGAAAGTGCACCCCATTTCATGCTATCTACTTCTTTGAAAGGGAACACCTTTGTGGGAAAAGAAGTGATTCTAAAGATAGATAATTAGACACTAAATGAAAGCCAGTTAGTAGACCTGAGGTACAAAAAGGTATGGAAAATCAGTATGAAAAGACGGAAAATAAATACATTCAACAATAGTATTTGCCATTTGCCATCTGCCATCAAGAATCAATTTATTATGTCGCATTTTACTTTAAAAAGCAGGGCTTATTTTTGTTTTTGACAGACCACAGTTATCAATTATAACACACTGTAATTTCATTTGTGCAGCTACCGAACATCAACGTGGCAGTTGTTTTTGTAGTTTTTCATCACTCATGATCCTATGCAGGAAGCAATACTTGATGTGTTCATCGCTGTTCTTCCGCCTGTTGGATATAAGTATCTACTGTGACTTAATCTAACAGTAAAAAGTTTCCACTTCATTGAGTGCTGTAAATGCTGAACTAATTTGAGTTTGAGAATGCTGTTCTTGCTTTGTTCAAGTTCTGCTTTATGCTCTTTGAAGCCAATTTCCCTCCTGTAACTGGGAAGGGTAACCAACCCTTTCAACATTTGCTAAGCCTCTATCTTGCTCACCATTAGGAACAGTGGTGCAGAACTCCTCATTAGGGCAGGAAGCATTCAGTGCATCATGCTGAACTTTCATTTGCACTGATCTTTGCTAAAAAAAAAGATCACTTGTTATTTGCCTATAGTTCATCTTTGCATAGCAACAGGAGGACTTCTACCACTGGAAAGATAACTTCAAAAATTATGTCCCCACTTTGTTAGATCCTACCACGTCCCACTGTTTTCCTAGAGGATAATTTTGGCTGATGATTAGCACACTCATCTTAAGATCAAGAAACCAGAGCTCTACTCATAATTCTTCTGTGTATTTACCGTGTGACCCAATCTGTTTCTCTGCCTATAAAAATCATCATAATAATACCCACTCTTGGAAAGTACTTTAAAGCTTCGGATTAAAAAAAAAAAAAAAAAGCTCTAAAAGCTAAATGCTATTATTAAAGCTTTCTCAATAAGCTGGGTATCAGCCAGAGGAACAGAAGGCTAGACACAATCCTTTGCCATCAGAAAGACTGCACTAAAATGGAGTTGTAAATGACAAAACGTTTCAATTCTCACACAAACTTTTAACAAATTCCATCACCACTTTGACGTGCATGTCATAGTGCTTTTTATAAATAGACACTGTCAGAATCCATCAGTCTTTAGACAGATCTTCTGTCTCAGAAAAGAAAACTTTATTCAATACAACTCCAGGGTTTGCAGAAACCTGCCTGGTCACCAGTACCTCAGTTTTAGAGTATCCTAGCAGAGCATCCCATGGAATATAAATTAAAAGCTCAGTTGTTGGTATGGAAGGCTACAGAGTTGGTAACCTTACACAGGGTCCACATCACCTAAACTGTGACTAGTTGAGTCTCCCTAATCAGCCTGAAAATATTGTTTGTGCAGAAGGGCTGTGTTTAGGAGGAGCTGAGCCTACCTCCAGCATATAGTCTACCGTAGTCTGGGAGCTCAGACCTTTCTGTGGTTAAGTCTGAATCTAAAGGCTTGCCTGATAAAAGCTAACAACACTGAGCTCAACACAACACACAACAGCTGTGGCCACTTTTTCTTTGAAAATTTTGAGGACCAGAATGAGCAGCTCTTTCACATAACAGGATGCGCCCAGAAAGTGGATGACCTGGACTGAAATAAAGCAAAAAGAATTGGCTATTCACATGGTGCATGGTTATACAACATTCTGGATGACAAAAATTTCCATATATTAAAGAGGAATTTGGACAGTTCAATGCAAAACAATGTACTGAGGCTCATTAAATGTACAGAAATCACCACTGGATCAGGAAGTCCCTGTATTGTAAATTGCTGGAGGCTGAGGCAGTGTTTAAGGGATGTACCACAATGTCTCTTCTACATTAGGCATCCACTGCTAATTACTGTTGAAGACAGGCCACTGGGATACAGATAGCTTTGGTTTTGGCTACAGGTTTGTTCATAGGTTGTGTGATGGATCTGCTGGAAAGAGTCTGTATTTTATAATAATCAATGGATTCAGAAAAAAAAAAAAACTTCTGAAGAGATGTGAAGTTTTCCTTTAGCCAGTTAGGAAAATTAAGCAGTATCCTAAAATTGCCCTTTTTATAGCTTCTTACTTTAGCTACATTATTCTTATATTCTTTACCTATCTTCAATCAAACCTGAAAGCAATTTTGATGGTCAAAAACCTCTCTCAGTAAGGGAACCCTTCCTAAGGGCAGGAGGGACTAAAGATCTGTTCTCCTGCTTCCCAAAGAGTATTTAAGCTATTAGGAGAAATTGACCAGAAAGATCTGTTCTTTATTCTTCTATTATCATTTCAGAGATTATGAAATATTTAGGTTTCCTTTTTATCTAAGAATGCTTTGTTTACTGTGTGTTTTAGACCATGAACCAATTTATAATGAACAACAATTCACCCCACACAGCTAATAAATTCTCACAGCTTCTCTATGGAGAGTTAGGATACTCAAGGGGAGAAATAGAAACCTGTGTATAAACTACAATAACAGCTCTCTGTTCCTGCCTCCATATCAGAGCTTATTCAGACAGGAAAGATACATTAAGAACCTAGTAACTCTTAAAATAGGCATGACTTCGGTAAGTCTAAGTCACTTATATGCAAATGAAATAGTACTATGAATTTTACAAAAGCTTTATATTGCCAAAATAGAGGGCTGCTTTTCCCAGTAAATAAGTACAGGAAACCTATCCTGTCTTACCCTACCATATTTCTCTTGGAATTGTTCCATTTTCAGTGCACAAAATGGACAGCAGTTACTGAATGGACCACTGCTCATTTTTTCTCCCCCTTATTCATTACATGACACCATATCTGGTTTCCAGGAACCTATTCAAGCTTTATTCTAAATGTAGGATAAGACATTTTCTCCACAGCCTTCCTAAAGGATCACTGCACTAATTGCTGCGCTGCACTGATTATTACACAAACAATAAAATTTTTTTCTTTAAAACTCTTCCACTCACTGCCCCAAGCCCCCAACAAGGTGAGGCAATATTTACATGTTGAAAAAAAGCACAGGCTGGGATTCATATATCCTGAATGCTTTAGGTAGTGAAGTCTTCTTCTGCCAGAACACCTTTATTTCATTAATTGTTGTGACCAGTCAGAACAGCAACTTAGCAGTAGCAGTTAGGAGCTGCTCATCTTCTGTTCTCCTGGGTGAATTTTGGTAACCTGCAGACCCTCCAAGCAACCACTTGATTAAGGTAAGGGAGGCTCCTGCAACCAGCTCTTACTGTTATCTGGGGATGCTGAATAGGCTGGCTAAGCTCTCATTTTATCTGTCGACTTGCTCAGCCTGTTTGGCAGCCTTTTCTGCTTGCTGCTGTACTGTGAATGCAGGGGCTTGAGAAAGAGGAATGGTGTGCCAGCTTTGCTGTTGACCAGTAGGCTTGAACTCTTGGGGAAAATGGCGAGTCCCGAGGGCTGATACCTGGGTTGTAGCGACTTATGAAGGTTCCTTGTGCTAGATTAAAACGCTAAGGAAAAATACTTGCTATCAGGTTTACTCTTCAACAGAGCCTTTCCCATAGAAGTAACTTGTAGTCACCATTCGCTAGGTGTCCTTGGCACCTGGCAGATGGACAAATGTGTTCACTGCACATGAGTAGATGGGAGGTCTAGGGAGGTAGTACACAATCAGAAATTAATTGTAAATCTGAGTTTAATTATATAAAATATCAGAATCAGGCAAAAATGGGTGATTATCTACATTGAAAAAAATTCTTCTCTTGCCTAGAACAAAGAAGATAAACAGCTCTGTGGTTTGTGCCCCTTATTTAATTTATCAGATCTTCCTGAGACGTATATGTCCTGGGAGACTAGCCAAATGCTGCTGGCAGAAATGGCAGCTGGCCTCAGATCCAGAAATAGCCATCTACACATATGCTACCTGGACACTTTTTTGTGCTTGGAAACTACTTCTGCAACACACCTTATGTACCTCCATCACCTTTTTAACCTTTAAAATTTTGTGTTTCCCTCCTATATGTATACATTATTTATACATCTTCAATTGTATTGGTCCAAATCTGTATTGCAACACAGGAGTTCTTTTATTCCTCTGAGTCAAACATGGAGATATGATAAGAGGGCTTAGGTCTGTAAAACTGATTGTTCTCTGCCTGTTTAGTTCCTTGAATCACTGAGTCAAAGGAAAGTCCAATTTTGAAGGGAACTGTGGAGATAATCTCATCCAACCTCCTGTTGAAAGTAGGGTATTAGATTAGGTTATCCAGGGCCCTGTCAAGCTACATCTTGAATATTTCCAGAGATTAAATACCACTCCTCTGGACAACCTACTCTAATTGTTCTCAGGCTGCATAACTTTTTTATTATGTCCACACAAAGTTTCTTATGAAGAAGCTTGTGTCTATTGCATCTTGTCCTGTCACAGTGTTTCCTTGTGAAGGGAGTGCCTCTGTTTTCTCTACAGCCACCTTACACTGGAAGACTCTGATTAGATCATAGAATCATAGAATGGTTAGGGTTGGAAGGGACCTTCAAAGGTCATCTAGTCCAACCCCCCTGCAAGGAGCAGGGACATCCCCCACTAGATCAGGTTGCTCAGAGATGATACTCCTTTTCTCTAGGATCAGCAAACTCAAGTCCTTCAATTTTTTTTTATAATACAAGTTCTGCAGATCTCCAATCATCTCGGTAGCCCTTTGCTGAATATTCTCCAGTTTTTAATGTCTCTCTTGAACTGACCAATGCTGGACACAGTATTCCAGATGTGGCCTAGCAAGTACTGAGTAAAGAAGAATAATCACATCTCTTGATCTGCTAGCTATATTCTTGCTGATTCTTCCCAGAACACAATTTTTCTTTGTTACAAGCCATAGTGTAGGCTTACAATCATTTTACTGTCCACGGCTTACATTCATTTTATTGTTCACCAGTACTCCTAGGTCTCCCATAGAATCATAGAATAGTTTGGGTTGGAATGGAGCTTTAATTGTCATCTAGTCCAATCCCCCTGCAAGGAGCAGGGATGTCTTCGATTAGATCAGGTTGCTCACAGCCCCGTCCAACCTGGCCTTGAATGTTTCCAGGGCAGGGGCATCTACCACCTCTCTGGGCAACCTGTTCCAGTGTTCCACCACCCTCATTGTAAAAAATTTCTTCCTTATATCTAGTCTACATCTACCTTCTTCTATTTTAAAACCATTACCCTTTGTCCTGTTACAACAGGGCCTACTAAAAAGTTTGTCCCCATCTTTCTTGTAAGCCCCCTTTAGGTATTGGAAGGTGGCAATAAGGTCTTTCAAGCAAGGTCTTTTGAAGGGCCGCAATCCCGTCATGCAGGTTGTTTATGGAGATATTGAATAGTATCGGAGCCAGTATCCACCCCTGAGGAACTTAACTTGTGACCAATAGTTCACCATTTAACCAAAGGGAAGACTCAATACCTCCACTGCTCGTACAGTGATTGTTGAATCCTTCTGGCCCCGATATAAAGGTAATGCGTGAGAAATATAAAGCATTTTGAAATGGTCCCAAACCTTATTTTGTCTCTACACTGGCAAAAGAGACAGAAAGAATGGGGAGAACTTTGAAGGGAATGGATGGCAGTGACAGCTGTGGAGTTAGTATTCACCATTGCGGTATTGATGTGCAGGCTTGGAGGGTGTCAGACAGTAAGTCCCCACTGTTCTTGGTGTCAGGCCTGGAATAACAGTCGTAGCTGGAGAGAAAGAGGTATTGGATTTGGCACGTTTTGACAGCACCTTGCAGGCCTTTGCCAGCCCTTGTCATACTGAAGAATACCAGATCAGACAGTGTGAAGAAGAATCTTTCTAAATCACTTAAAGCCACAGATATATACATCAATTGACAGTCTGACCTAGGAGAGTTACATTTCAAGAAAATGCATGCAAATTATTGGAGAACCATCTGAGTGCAGTTTGGAGATCTAAACTCAAGACAAGAAGAGGAAGTGAAAAA
Organism: Ardeotis arabs; assembly: GCA_011801015.1. NCBI lineage: Eukaryota > Metazoa > Chordata > Aves > Otidiformes > Otididae > Ardeotis > Ardeotis arabs. Next base: position 23,950 of record JAAGAY010008461.1, read on the forward strand.
CAGGGTATCTGAGGCCTGTTTATTCTGTATTTTTTCTGAATAAGGCTTACATTTTACCTCAGGTAGAGTTCTGATTAAAATGAACATCCTGAAATTACCAATAGTTTTATTTAACATTCTGTGATATAGCACTTGACCTATCTGGGTCTCATTGTGCTTAAATCTGTAGAAATATGTAGTAAATGATGATCATTGCTGGGAACATCTAATAATCTAGAAGAGGAATGGAAAGTACGCCTGAAAGCAGATACAGGTTAGATTCTGATGACTGAGGGAGTGTAGCAGAATATTTAAAACTATGGGTTTGATTTGGGGTGGGCAATTTACTAGGGAGAGTTGAACAGTTGCACAATTGCCAGGAACCCAAGCTTTTCCAAATGACTTTCTGCAACAGAAAGAGGTGTTTCAAGCAACGTCAGCCTCTTTAAACATCCATTACTGCCAGCAGGCTGAAGTTGAGATATATATCAACATAACCTTTCTTCATATGTTATACAAACATCTAAAATACCTGCCAGAATTTGTGTATTCACTGACAGTGAAATAACAGGGATCCTGTTTGGGTTACAAAATTTTTAAATGCCACCTTGCAGAAAGGCAGCTGTAAAGGTAAAGTGTAAGGATCGAGTGATAGTACTTAAGTCCTACCAAGCAAGCAGAGAGGTGTGTATACAGATATATCAGTCTTTAATCCAAGTAGCCAAAAGAGATTCAAAATATTCTGTGACTTTATGTCTAGACTTAAGTTGCTGCACAGACGCATAAAGTCAGAGGAGGAGACACCTGGGTGTGGTTTGCATAAATATTTTCCTGTATGTTTCTAATATTACCAAGAATGAGTTTTTCATTTAAAATAATCTTTTTCCCTGCTTGTGAATAGACTTGATGGAGTGAAAAGGGGGATCACACTCATTAAAAAAACAAACCCAAAACCAACGAAGAATGACTACACTGCAGAATGACAAGCAGCAATAATAATTAACAACCTATCTACAACTTATTCTGTTTCTTGTGGGCTCTGCATAAAGCCCGAGACAAGTTTAACAGTCCAGATAGCACGAGCTGAGCCCTTCTGACTAACCAGACAGGTGTTTTTAGTCCACAGCAAATGTAAAACAGGGAAAATCAGTGCCAGAAATTAATGAAAACACACTTTAGCTCAATTTTGCAATGAGTTTGCATGGCTTAGGTGACACAAGGGAATTTATTATGTTTTGTTATTTCATAACATTGTCAAAAGTTGCATTTTAAAAGGATATTTGAAAGTAAGAAGTACTTGTTCTACAAATAAGTCATTACTGAGATGAAGGAAGACAAAGATGACAACAGGTTTTTAAAGCCATCTTTGTTTTCTTCTGATCTAGAATCCATGACAGGTTTGATTTTCTCATTTTTTAAAGATGTCTGACAAATTATGTCAGAGCTTATTGCTCAGACTTCTCAATAAAATTATTGAGGGAGTAATAATACAACATTATAATGGAAAATGGGCATAGAAATTACTTTGGAGGGGGATTCTACCTATTTTTAATATGAGATCTTTCTTCAGTAGCATCAATGTAATTCTGCGGTATTTGTCAGATTTAATTTTGGCATCAGTTTCTCAGTGATTTTTAGAGCAATTTCTCTATTTCCTACATGTAGTATTTCACAAGAGAGATTATTTCAGACACAAGTAATAAGCTTTGTAATCACCATACTATCCTTGTATGATAATGTAATAAAACTTGGGTTTATGCAGCCTTTGACTGTTAATTATGCTTTATTCCTTGTTTAAACCAAACACAAGAACCCATGAGTGCAACACAAGATGCTGATCCTCCAGCTGTCTGTGCCTAAGCTGCCTATAGGACTCGTCCAGAACATCATTTTCAACTGTAGCTTCAACCTAAATATCCTGCAAGAAGATAAACCGATTTCAGTTTATATTATGAAAGAAATACGAAAAAGAAAAGCGTGACACTTTGCACTCATTTATACGAAGACTCGTTTATACATCAGCATAAAAGGATTTAAGTGAAAGTGAAGTGAATTTACCCAACCAGTCAAAGAAAAATAATCTTGGGTCCATATCCCCACAGGTGGTTACATACCAATATCCTATAAGACAGACCATATTAAAGCAATGCTTCAAAGCATGCGGGTTACCATATCATACGACCCTGCTCATATATTAGACATTTTTGTATCCTAAGGGGAGGAAAATTCTATACAAACATTACTCCTTCATTGCTATTTTCAAATTGGATTGAAAAATCTTCATGAAAAGGTATGCAACAAATATTACTGAGCTCCTTCTACATTCAATTATAACTACTGTCCCAAAATAACCTTTGCAACCACTACCCACTTTTAAATTCTATATTTCTTCAGCTGTCTTCATTAATTCTAACATGACAGTGATACTCTGACATGTTGCTAAGTCATGGTTATGTAAATTGCAATTGTGTAAAAGACATATGTGCTCTTCTAGACTTGTTGATAAAAAATGTTTAGCCATTATAGAGGGAAGAGGAAGTTTTCCTTTATGTAGCTCTCAGAAGGTTTTAGTACCACTTGTAAAACCAAAATTGACTGATAAGTACCACCTTAGACATTTTTGTCTAATAAGCAAGGGGAAAACACCGTTGAAATGTGTTATTCTGCACTGTTTAATGGCACAAGTAGCTTTCCATTCTAATTAGATGTAAACTTATAATTAAATCCTGTAAGGTGGATCATAGATAATATTTGAAAATTAATCATTAGCAAGTACTCACTGTCTATTTTTCATTCGTGATGAAAACTTTTAGTTATTTTATCTTTCATTCAGCTGCTATACACTGGTATCTTACGAAAAGGCTACTGTAACTTTTCACTCCTTTTGACATTGACAAAGGAATTATGGAAAGAGAGAAGATCAATGTATGCCAATATTGTTTCATTTTTCTTATATTGGAGCCAAAGGGTAGGTTAAGGTAAAATATTCAATTGACTCAAATGGAAGTGTAAGAGGGGTCAGGCAAGGCTAGAAAAATCAAATATGAACATAAAGAACAGTATTCCTTAGCAGAGAGTTAACAGAACTGTGAGTCCATCCTATTATCTCTACAGTACCTGGTTCTGCCGAAACCCTCACCTATGTAGCCATAACTTAGAGTGGAACATTAACTTTGAGAAAGTTACCATGTAAAAGTTGTGTTATTTCAGAAAGTAGGAAGTTCCCGCAAACATGTCATTCCCTGCCATTCTCCCAGTAACACATGAACATAAGGCAGTTAGAAAATAATGTTCTATCTTTATAAACTCTAGTGCAACTACGTATTTTGTTCTGAAGCTCACACAGAGCTAAGGTGAAGGGTATAATGCACACACAGCTTGCTGAAGTCAAGGAGACTGTATTTCACTGGCTTTGCGTCAGACACAAATACAGTCTCATCTTGTTTAACTATTTCACTAATAAGGGCAGGAAAAAAAGAAACAGAGCTGTCTGTGAGCACTGTTGTCCTTCATAATTAATGCTGTTGATGTCCTGTAATTTTAAACAAGACTGCTGGTGATTTTTAAAACTGTAAGGTGTGTCTATACTAGGAACTCCATTTCATATTATTAACACCTGTCTAACTTGCACTGGATAGCTTATTGAATTGCACTTCAAACAGCTACTCTGACCAAGAAAAGGGATTTAAACTTCAATAAAGACTAATGTTGAGGAATTGTTAATGCTACAGTCAAGGACAATTGGCTATTTATCTTTTATCTGCAGGTGTATTTCCATGGAACACTGAATCTTTTGCTCAAGGAACCTTTGCAGAGAAAAGAGAAAACTTTCCATTAAAAAAGACATGGGTGAAAATGTGGGAACCAATTTTTAATTAATATTATTAGCATAAGAGGTGGGAATAAGCATAGAAGACAACAAAATAAGCGTAACATGCAAGAAGGATGAGGGCAGGATGAACTCTCCAGTCTGATGTGTTGAGAATCCTCAAACTCTCAAAAGGTGAAACAAGACTGGGCAGGGAATAGTTCTCAGAAAGTCTGATATTTGGTAGTGCTGTCATAATTTCTGAGGACTTAAAACCATACAGCAATGATGGTAAGAAAGCTCTTTGCTAGGCTTACTTTCTTCCTCAGAACACAGTCACTAGAGAGTTTAGAGGATCAGATAACCGACAGGCTTGTCTGGTGCATAATGGGGAAGCAACCATGGCAGCCGGAAGTTTTACTCAGAGTGACTGGATGGCAGTGTGCCTGTACAAAGTACTCACCAGCTGGAACACCCCCAGGAACACACCCCAGCGCATAAAAGTAGACTGTGTGGACCTCATTATGTTAGCAACATCTTATATCTAATATCTGGCTTCCTTGCAAGAGAGAGGTGGATCATGTAGTAAGAGTCCTTGCAAAGTGGCAAGAAAACAATGCAAAACTCTGTAGAGCCTGAGGCTGCATAATGGATCCCAGTCCACTGCTCAGACACAAACTGATATCCATAGAAATTACTTGGCCAGAACCTGTTTCTTATGCAGAAATGTTATTTAAGGTTAAATCTTTATCTAAATACCTTCTCCCATCTCTTTTTCTGCTGAAGATGGGAAAGACTAAAGGGTTTTTTTCTGGATAAAATATTATTTTTACTTATTTAGACAAGTGATGACTTTCCTTCTTTTCATATTTGAAAATCAATGGTGAATGGAAAATTAAAGAATTTGTAAAAAGTTAAAAGAGTAAGCTGTTGCTTCACTGGAGTATTTATTGTGTTATACATTTGCTGTTCAGTCCATCTGCTGGAATATAATATGTCAGTGGCAAATATTATAAAGCTGGAATCATCTGGGAGAAGAACAACCACAAACTTGCAATGTGACTGCCATCAACCTGCAGCTCATTACAGGTTTAAAGCCAATGCTTATATTTAAGCTTGGACTTACGTCTCACTTAAAGCAAGAGTATTTTAGCACACGTCTTCAAAGTCAAGCATTTGTTGTAAATAAACCTGCATGCTGAGGCTACTCAGTGCCTTGTGTGATCAGGCTTTAATTATAATTGCACTAGATATACAGGCTTTGATACACCTGGTTGAAAAGAGGAAAATGATCCATAATGTGCTTTTAAAGTATAGACAGTGAACATCTGGAAGAGTTAAGATGAAATCAGGTAGCTGACTATGATGAATCTTTTGATTTATGATGATCATATCTGCCAGAGAGTCTGCAAACCTAGGTACTCTATACAGGTAAAATGAGAAAGTGTTAATCTCTACGCTATGTGAATAAATCAATTTGTGCATCATTTTTCACTTTTATTACTCCTTGGGTTAACTTTCAGATTTAAGGAGTTCTATATTTACTTTGATAAACTCAAAAAATTGCCAGAATAAATAAATACATCACATCCAGCAATATTTTGTCACTAATATATTATTTGAATGATATTTATTGTTCTAATGTATCTTTCACTGAGCTTTAAATTTTATCATACTCTCTGCATAGCAGTAAAGCCATTTCCAATCCAAACTTGTAACAGTAATGGATAGCAGCCTTCCAGGGATAGGCTTCTGAGAAAATTATTTCACCTCGTGTTGTTCACCCACTCAGTGAATGAGTTTGTTTCCGTGGCAGATAGGGATTGCACGGATCACTTTTAAAATGATTATGGGACATCACAAATCAGTAGCAGGGGAAAACGGAAAATGTGGGATCTTATTGTTTCTTATAGTTTCTTTAATCCTCCCATTTCATGCTGTAGAAGTGTCAAATGTGCCATATTTCATTAGCAGTCATCAAGAAACCTGAGAAATGCAGTTTAGACAACCTTCTAGTTCTCCAAAGTCTGGATGGCTTCTTATTTATTATTTTTAAGAGGTGAATTCAGTCTTTTCTTCTAGGCAATATGCACTGAAATCAATAAAGCTGGATTTCTGCAAAATATCTTCCAACATCAGCAGTGTTAACAGAGAAAGAGTTACAACTCAAAGCCTGATGACTGCATGCACCTCTGCTGCAAAGATCTACAGAATAGGTTTATCTCGACACACTAGGAGCACCTATTGACTTGAATGGTCTACTCAGAACGCATGAGATGAAGTGTAGATGCACTCATCGGTTCGTGTTTACACTATAGGCAGGTTTGTCTCATCAATACAAATACAAAAGACCACAAAGATGAAAACATCTCTAGACCTGGGGAGGCTGTCAATTGGTTAGCCTACATTAAGAGATTTTTTCACAGATGTGGCTTTTATAACACGTATGTGGGTTTTTTCTGCCTTTCTGAGTTGGCGGTTGTGCTTCAAAGCCCATTTTGGCAGCCACATATTAATGACTTTGTGATGCTGTGTTGAACCATTGATCCTGCAAAGTGTGCAAGCTCTGTGACAATGAAAGAGGCATCATGTTGCTTCTTTCACACTTTCTCTTTCCAAAAGCAGAAAAAAAAAATCTTTAAGAAAATATTTTCAGTATTTTCTTTGAAGCACTTTTGAATAAAAACCTTGAAAATTGTCCCAGAGAGCACTGGGAAGGTGAAAGGCATCCTCTAAATTTCATATTACTGTTGACATTTAAAATACTTTTTAACATCTGCATGCCAAAACTAGTGTGCATTAACTTAAAATGAAGTTTATAATTATAACAACAATCCTCAGCTTCAGAGGAAATAAAATGTGAGGTGATGTAAAGAAGCAGCTTGTTAGGAATACTTGTTGCCAAGAGGGAAAGAAAGACTCTGTTCTGTCCAATTTTAAGAAATGAAGCAAGCATAGCTGGCCGCTGTCTTTGTTCACCTAGTGAACGGGTCAGCAGGAGGGACCGGCTCCTCACAGGCAGTTTGAACACTGGCTCCACTTGAGCAGCAGGAAAAATGTTCCTGATTTTGACTCCTGTCGGCAAACCTAAGACCCCAGAACAGAAGCACTATGTAGATAAGCTTCTTGACCCATTTTCTAACCCAAGGGAATTTCAATGCAGACTACAGTGAGAGTGTACATGCAAGTGTGTGTGAGAGAGAAAAATTTAATATTCTTTCCTTCAGCAGTTCAGGTGCTGCAGATCTCCTCCGGTATTGCTCTGAATGATTAGCCCTCGTTGTTCGACAGTATTTCTAGTAGCATAGGAAAACCCTGGGCTTAAATGAAAAGCTGGACTCTAATGTTTGTATATGTGTATGTCACTTCAGTGACACCAGTGAAATGGGATTTGCTTTTGTTAAGTGGGCAAGATGTGCCAAAAATGTCTAATGATTGTTCTTCCCATAAATCTTGCTTTGCAGTATTACTTCATGGTATCTGTTGTCAGTTCCAAAATAACAAGGTGATATTAGACAATATTTTAGGCATGACTGCATGGTGCTCACCCTAACTAATGAACTCCTTGTGAATTTTAAAATGTGGAGGAATTAACCTCACAGATCTTCAGGATGCTAATGACTTATGTACAGAAAAAGGTGGGAGAAAGGGCACTTGTCAAAGTTCACATGTAGGGCTCCGTCATAACAAAAACAAGGGATGAAACCTCCCAACCTCCAGTCATAACCTTAATTCCCAGATTGTGCTTTGGTTTTGTACCAGCAGCATCTTATTTGCTTTCAAAGTAGTTAGTCCATTCTATTTTCCAGTAATGTTTAATCATGCCATTTTATAAAGAATATATTTATTTGAACACTCTTCTTTTTTTCAAGGCAGAAAAGTACTCCCTTGAATAACTTCTTGTGGTGTGTTCTGAGGGTACTTTTGTACCAATACTAAAATATTATCTGAAGTTCCATGTATGTAACATGGGAGAGGTCCCATAATATGGAATTAGAAAATAACATTAATTAGTTGTAAAAGCAACTAAGACATTTTTAAGCAAAACCTGGCAAATGTTTTTGTAATGGTGAAGGCAATGCAATGGATTGCTGTGTCAGTGTTTCACCTGTGTCAACTGGGCTGCAGCAGGTGCCTTTGCATTTAAATGGAGCCCTTTGCAGAAAAGAAGCAAAATGCATTTAGCTCTGTAAACTACTGTGATTCTTATTCTCTTTACAATGACTAAAAGCACATGCACTTACTTCACAGACTTCATTAAGACTTGAAAGTTCAGGCTGTTATTTGAGCCCTAAATCAAAGTCTAACTGCAACGCTATTGTCTTTCCTTTGCGGATCTGGCATTGTCTCAGCCCTTGCCAGATACTCAAGGAGCTTTCTTCACAGTTTAATACATTTATCTTCAATACTGGCTCTTTTGCTGCAGTTTTCCACTGCTGTGCTCCATTAAAAGTCTATTATGCGATATTCATCTATTCTAATATTCTCCATTCCCCAATTTTCTGAAAACTGTCAGAGTATGTAAAACCCTCTTGTTCTCCAAGAAATCCAAGTGACATGATTTAGATGGGAGACCTGCAAAATGAATACAGCATTGTTCTGTAGTTTATTAACATAGCTGATCATTAAGCGTTGTTCTACAGTTTATCTATTTTGCCAATGGAAACCTGAAGTGCTTGTTGTTATTAGGTTTGGGAATCCTGATTTGTTAAATCTCCTCTCACCCATCTGTACTGCCAGGAAATTGTGTTTGTTCTCTTCAGAGTCTGGTTGAAACTGTAACCACCAGGATCAGTCAGACTTGTGATCACTTTTGTTAAGTTCCACTAGAAGATGCTGATATCATATTGATATCTTAGCTTCAACCAATAGCCTTGCCATTTTACAGCTCGTGTCTTCAAAGTTTTTGTGGAGACAAAGACAATAATTCCATCATTTATATTCTGCAGACGCATTTTTATGCCATTTTTTTCCTCACTATGCAGTTGCAGTTTCTCTTGGTGACCCTAGCTTAACCCCTATACTCATTCTTTGTCTGCACTGATCTTCTTCACCCTGCATACTCCACGTAATTAAATTTAGCACCAATTAGGCTCTGAATTTCTGTTCTAGTATAGTTATAAAGGATTTTAAGCTCTTTAAGCTTCTTTTTTTTTTTTTCTTTTCCCTTTTAGTATATGAAGGATGAGATCTTAGAAGTTCTCAGGACTTGGATTATAAGCCTTTGTAAAAACTACACTAGATTTAGACATTTTTTGCACATTTTGAAATAAGAGATGCTAATGTCTCCTGTTTATCACAAATATTTCCATAAAGTACATCCTAGACTGTATTTTCAGCAAAATATATCTTTCTGGCTGTTTTGGAGGGAAATGAAATTATTTAATTCAGGAATCTCTAAATAGAGTGACATTCCTGGATTTTACCCTGGTTTATTTTTTTTTCTTTTGAAATATTAATCCCCTTGCCTTATTCTGTGGGGATAATTTATTCAAACAAATAATTATTCTTCTGCAGATTCAAAATTTATTAAGCCTGCCACTTTTTCTGTAAATCACAATGTTGGTGTTTAATTTTCATAGCTGCGGGCAATTTTCCAATACATAGGGCTTTAGTTAAATAGGTATTTCATATCTAACATCACAAAAATGTACATAAATAAAGGAGTTATCACATTAAAAGGTTACCCTAAGCAAACAAAAGGAAAAACATATAAATCTAAGCTTAGCTTCTCAGTCTCAATTAAGTATTCCTGATTCACTGTTTTAGCTAAATGCCTACTTCTATTATTCAGCGGCACAAAGACTTCTCTTGATGTCACTGACAATCCTGCATAAGAAATGAATGAAGGATCAGAACCCTATCTAGATAGGGATCTGGTCTTTCAAGGGTTTATGCCTTCTATAAGACCCTGAACATTATTAACTTTCCCAAGTATTTTGCATGGCCTGAATCTTAGTGTATGAAAACATCAGCATTATCAGAGCTATTTCAGTTTCTATTTTTCTAAATCTAAGTCTAAATTAGTTTAAGACAGACTTAAAATAAAGTGTTCTATAAAGAAACAAGTGGAGGATTCTCCTGGTATTTAACAAAAATTTTGCAATTAAAGTTTGAGTGTGGAGAACTATAGACTTGGGGATAGATAATATACAGCTTAAGTAGTGTTGCAATTAAGTTCCAATTAATTGGATAACTAGAGATCTCTGTGAAAGGAGTGTTTAGAAGACCCATAAATGAGACCAGTTTTGAACTTGAGAGCTAAACTTTGCTAAATTTATTCATTCACACATCATGATAGTGGTCAGTTCTTATGCAACATTAAGCATCTTCACTGCATGTGCAAAACAACTAGTTCTTAACACTGCTAACTAAAGTAGGTGTGAGTATACAATACCACAGAGCTGATACCATGTATCTAGCACCGATGTGTAGTCACGGACATCAAGGTGATCGAGTCTGGGAGTGCTTTAACAAAAGAGGTGTGAACTGAAGCAAATTCTTCTTTATCATTCTTCATGCTTGACATTTTATGCCATTGTGTCCTTCCCTTAAATGGGTATACTCTGCTCCCCATACTGCTTATCTTCCTTTATTTGTCTTGCCAGTCTGAGCAGGATGTCCTGCTTGATCCACAGTTTCTTAGGCTCATCTTGCTCTCTGTCTAGCAATTTTCATTACTTGGCACATACATTTATGTGCCACTACACACATTTTTGTTCCCCCTTTTGGTGATCACATTGCTCAGATGCTTAGGTAAAATACTTTCATATTATGTCTCATTATGACATCATAAATAATGTTTATACCATTGTTGTTTACACAATTATAGTATCTGTTATATCTGGATTTAGGGCAAGACATTATTAATTATATCCTGTTTAGTGTACTTATAGGTGTCACAGATCTCTGCTTTGATTACAGTGGTGAGTCATTACTAAAAGCAGTTCATTGGTTGCCGTATAGGTTTTCAATGACTTTCCAAAATATCTTTGTCCATGCCTCCTTTCATTAGTATTATGCCTTTAAATAAATAATTCTACATATTACATTCTGCCTAATGAACCATTGTCATACACAGAATGAAGTAAAACAGTAAAGCGTTTAAAGCAATAAATTTGTGGCACTATTAAAAGCTGAATCTGCCCATGTGAAAAGCATTTGCTGAATTAAGGAAAATGAAACTGGATCAGGATGTCAAAATACTTGGTCTATCTTCCTACAGCAAAACCAAGCCCATTTTTATTATATAATTCATGACATACGCTTGTCTAATCTTTTTCAAAGATTTTGGTGATATTCCATACATTCCTAAGAAAAGTTCTCTGGTATTCTTACACTTAAAAAACTTGCTCATATGGTTAATCTTGCAACTTAAATCAATTATTTCTTGTTTTCACAAAATTGAGTGTGGGAAACAGTATATTATCTTCCACTTTCTGGCTACCTCTACAAATTTCAAGACTACTGTTATGCTCCTTGGTTTTTACTCTCATTATTCCCCCATTTTTGGTAGTGTGATAGCAGATTTAGAAATGATCACCCATTTTTCTGTCATTATTCATTATTCATTATTAAAATTAAAATATCTTTCCTTTTTCTCTAAGCTTATTTACATTACCAAGTGCATAATTTTTAAAACAGTAATAGCTGAATGTTTTGTTCCACCAAAAAGTTTAAAACAAACAAACAAAAAAACAAATGACTGACTATTTTGAGGGAGTTCGACTGCAAAGCAAGAGCAAACAATTAGGGAATAAAGTTATCAAAAGAGAAACAGTGAATCGAGCCAAATTCTATTCTCGGTTAAGTTACAGATATATCTTAGTTAACATGGGAGTAAAATTTTTCCCAGTATGTAGCAGTGAATCTTAATAATGTGGATTAGCAGAGACAAACATACAGCTGTGTCTTTCTGGCATCTGTGTTTTCTGGATTTTTTATGTTGGCCAATACAGCATAAAACTGTATAATTTTGTTTATACTTGAAAGTTAGCCAAATATTAGACTAGATCGCTTACATTTGTTCCAGAGAGTCAGTTTTCCTTTGATCCTAATGGTCTTTGCTTACAGGCATCAAGGACTACCTTGATACTTATTCCCTAACAAATTATCTACCATGCTTAACAGCTGGGACACAGAAAAAAGAGACAAAGGTTTCTGAAGTTAAAAATAAACAATTACACATAGCAGGGAAACCAGCTTTACTTTTTTAGAATATCTTTTTAAGAAGTTGTGTCAAGTTGTCTATAAATACCAACAAAACTCTTTCCAATGCAGTATTCATAAAATAAATATTTAGCCTGGTTTTTAATAATGCAGTGCATCAGCAGTCAATTGTATATTTAGCTTGCATATAAAATATCTGAAAAAATGGTATTCACATACACACTGGGAAATTAAATTCTTTATGGATTTGGTACTATCTCCTATAATGCTAAAAACTCAGGAACAAAAGAATAAGGAAAAACAAGATAAAAGAATTAAAATGATTATGCAAACATTGTATTTTGACATCAGTGCAGCAAATTTTCTTTGTCTGAAAAGCTCAGCAATAGAAGATCCCATAAAATGATACACTCGGTAATGAACAGACAATCTGAAAGCAGAGAGTTGAGTCTTTTTAGCAACTCTGAGTTATGCAAAGTTTCATACAAACTTCTTGCAATGACAATAACATATTAACAGAAATGAAACTCAGAAATAATTTCTTTAAGGTCATAATCTGTCCTATTATTCACTAGGGAGAATCTGCAGAAGTTTCAGATTCTTTGGGAAGTATTTTAGAATTTATTTTACCAAAATACACAGAAATACCTGTACTGATTTTCACTAGGATAGAGTCAGTTTTCTTCACAGTAGCTAGCATGGGGCTATATTTTTGATATGTGACAAAAACGGTGTGGATAACACAGGGATGTTTTAGCTATTGCTAAGCAGAGTTTACACAGGCCTTTTCTGATACCTCATATCATCCCACCAGTGAGTAGGCTGGGGGTGGGCAAGAGGTTTGGAGGGGATACAGCTGGGACAGTTGACCGCAACTGACCAAAGGGATATCCCAGATGATATGATGTTGTGTTCAGCAATAAAAGCTGAGGGAAGAAGGGGGAAGAGGGGACATTCAGAGCAATGGCTTTTATCTTCCCAAATAACTGTTACGTTTGATGGAGCCCTGCTTTCCTGGAGATGGCTGAACACCTGCCTGCCCATGTGAAGTAGTGAATGAAGTACTTCTTTTACTTTGCCTGCACATGTGTCTGCAAATCATGGTCATGAGAAGCAAGTGAAACTTGTTTTAAATTACAGTATTGGAATGGGAAGTAACTTCACCCTCAGCAATTAAGCTGCCATTCCCTGCTACTAATCTGGATTTAGTTTATGAAATATTTTGGTCAGGTGGTCCTAGAGTTTGGACTCTATCCACAGAACAAACACAAAATGGGAAATTGCAGTGCATAGTGTAAAATTTCTCCCAATATGTCTGAGCTAAGATTTCCATGAACTACCTCCAAGGGTTATAGGATGGTTGCTCCCTGTACCCTTTCAATCAGCCTGATAGTCTGCAGTAATATGAAGATGACTATAAAGGATGGTTTTGTTTTCATAGTTAGGTAGTGAACTGACAACTTTTTCAGTAGCGCATACATATATACATGTATACATATATGCACACATACATACATAAATATACATATGCAAATATTTATGTATGTTGGGGTAAAATACATACATACATGCACCAAAATGTGCGCGCACACACACACACACACACACTCACATGTGTGTGGAGTTACCAGGAAAATAAGAAACATAATATTACATCTTCCTAGTGGGGTTTTTTTATCCTCAATGGATATCGGGGTGCTTGTCAAAAAATATCTATTTGAGACCACTATAGAGAGTACTTGTCAAAAACTTTTTTATGTGAGACTGGTTTAGAGAAACTTCTACTAGTGTTCAATGGCTGAAGTGCAGCAGAAATATCTTTGTGTAAGACAGCTTTGATTAGAAACGCCGGAAAATCTTGGACTCAGAAAATTACTTCAGTTATCTATCACATTATTTATCTTTATTGGTAGGCAAAGAGTCATTAATTGGGAACAAACTAAAAGCCCAAGAGGATATCCAGTCTAGGCTATATAAACTTGCTATTGAATTACACACACAGTGCAGGCAAACTAATATATTTCAAGTTACATGACTGAGCATGATGGCAAGTAGTTATTGTACCTTAAGTTGTGCTCCCATGATATCCTCATGAGATGCAACATCTCATTTTTAAGAGGGCCTTGAAGACAACAGATAAACATATGGACATAACCTGAATACAGAAATATGTGCTCATAAAAGTTTTTCACTCTTAGTGTCCATAAGGACCACAACATCATTCACCTATAATAATTATGAAATCTCCAGTTAATCGGTAAAAGTTTGGTGCTAGTTGTGATAGTTATTTTTAATGGTTCAAGTGTTTGAAGTTTGATTTGTTCCCTGTTTTGACTCCTTAGTGCTGAATAAAATCCAATCTAAAACTAAATTACTTGCCTTCTTGACTCAGGTTTCATTAAACAAGCATATTAATGATAGGAATGATCAAAATATGAAGGAATTAAGCTTATTTACCAATCATTCATGCAGCCATGTAAACATTCAATTATTTTTACTGAACAAGATGAATAAACAGGTCAAAAGTATATAGTGGAATTAATGCGTATTTCTTGTTACTCAGATCTAGAAGGCCATTTGTCTTAAGAAGAATGATTTTATTCTGTTCCATTATTCATTTGGCTGTCTGAATAGGAATAAAATTGGATTTCCTTATAGAATTGCTGATTTGTTCAGAGACTAAGTTCAAATACTTGGTTAAAATTAAACCTGGAGCATAAACATTATTTTTCATTGCAGAAGATTGTATTTCTTGCTTTTTTGTTAGTGTAATATATTCAGAAATACTGTACTATTGCTGAGTAATTTTAATGTACTCTCACCTCCTAGAGAAGAATGTCCAAAGCTTCACAATGATTTAGGTTATTGTTAAGTCTGAAGCCTTTTTACATATTCAAATACCACTTTTGACATGAACATGACTCGTTATTCCTTTATCACGCTGTTGAAGAATGCCCCTGTTGCTGTACTTTGCTGATACCCACCTGAGGGGAGGGATAAACACGGAGCCTGTTGTCTGGCTCCTACATTTCAGCTTACCAAGCTTCGCTTTTCTCTATGGCACAAAAAGTTTCTTCTTTCTACTAGTTAGGCAAAGAGCTTAAATGTAAAATGTCAGCCTTTCTGTTATTACTCAAATACTGATGCATTGATAACAAATTCCTAACTTTATGTTTTAAAAATAAACAAGAAACTCTTTCATTTGTTTAAAATTATACTTGGAGAGGTTATCTATATCCTGGGAAAAACTAGAGTGATGATGAAATTTGTTTACTGACCTCTTTCTTCTTGCCTGAAATGCTTCTTTGAACAGAAACTCCATAAGGGCTCAAGCCAAAGACTGTGTTAACAGTATACCACAGTAGCCAATAGCAGATATTTAGAGAAAAATCTATAAGAAACAAGGCAAGTAGAGAATGGTCTTCCATCTAGCAAAAAGCTTCCAGCAATCAGTGGGTCAATTTTAATAGTCAAACTCTAGGTCTTTGTTCCAAAAAATTATCTATTACATTTTTAAGCCATTTAGACCTTTGACTTTCTTGATACTCTGAGGTAAGGAGGTCCAGAGTATAATGATGACTTGTATGAAAACAATATTTCCTTTTGATCGCCCTAAAATTTCTGCCTCCTACTTATGTTGACTGAGCCTCATGCACTTCATTTGTTAGGAGTATCTAGTGAGTAATCACTCCCAATGCTCCTGCCATTCAACGGCAATACACTTCCATTATGTCACTTTCCTGAGGCTACAGGTTGTATGAAACGAAGTCACATCTTGTCTGCAGGCTTCATTTTTCCCCTTCTTATTCAACTATGACTGAGAAGATTTTTTTTTTCTTTCCTTTTTAAAGCCTTTCTATTATCTTTATCTGTGTTGGCCATATAACTTGCAGTTATCCTGTTGGTTTACTTCATTATTCTCCCAGATGCTTTACCATGTAGCTTATGTTAGTTATTTCAGCCATTACGTTTTCTGTCATTTATATACCCTTCTCTGCTTGCTTGCTACTTCTATTTCTCCTTTTTATCACTATACACTCCTTGACTAGCATATCTGTGGAACTGATCACTGTATAATCCACAGTTTTAAAGATCTCCACAGGTTACTGACTTATAAACTTGAACACGTCTCTGATGTTCTCCTGATTCTAATATTGATAGATTTCAGCCAGTTTTGTCTATTATTTACTACATTGCTTGGCACTCTTCATTCTTCCTGGTATTCCATCTGACTAACAGCAAATTGAAATTTCCACTCTCTAGTTTCAGATGTGCTATCTTTCAGCAATTGTTAATGTAACTAGAAAACAGTTTTATTTGCAACATCCTGTCCTAGAACAGATACTAGCAAAAGCATCATATAAATTCATGTCTAGATTTAGAGGAAAAAAGTAGTAGTCCAAAATGCTATATTCAAGTAGTTATGCTATTTCATCTACTTCACCTCATGGTTATTCTTAAAGAACCTCTTTGCATATTCTTGTAATTAACAATTAAAAAATGGAGCAGCGATGATACTGGTGTATCAGTTTAAAAGCATAAAAACTACTACTAACAAATCCTTTTCTGCCATGTGGCTTTATTTCTTGTAAATTTTTTAAAAGGCACCCAAGCTGCTTTTGTTTGCTTTTTTTTTCCCCTCATTTTACAAGCTATACAAATAATTGAGCTTGAATGTAAAAGAAAGCAACAAAAATAAACAGAATAACCTACAACAAGGTGTTAGTGAAAATGCTGATAAGTAAATTTCACTCTCCAAATGTGTGTGTCCTAAATTATGGAACTATGAAAGCTGATTGTAAGTACTGGAAAAACAGCAAGTGTGGTGCACACAGGCCCCCTGAAAGAGCATGTTTGTGTCTCAAGTCTGCATTGCATTGTACAGAGCTGGAGTCCCAACCTGCATGCGAATTGCTGAGCTGGGCCAGAGAGTTGCCTGTACCCCTGCCTTTAAACTGAGCCCCTCGGTGCTTCCAGTCTGCTTAGAGAAGCAGTACACCAAAAGAAAAATGTACCATCATGTCTGCAGCAAAGACACAAACTGTTGGGTGCATCCCTTGTTTTGGATTTCATACATGCTGTGCATAAAAGAAAGATAGGGACTCCTCAAGGGGGCCTACAAGAAAGATGGGGAGAGGCTGTTCAGTAGGGCCTGTTGTGATAGGACGAGGGGTAATGGTTTTAAAATAGAGGGAGGTAGATTTAGATTGGATAT